>OX393577.1:40592667-40796604 GCA_947652605.1 Elmis aenea
ACGAACTTTTTTTTTTGTGATAAGTGTAAAATACATCTCTGCATAAATAAATTGAGAAATTGTTTTGCAGATTTTCATAGAATTAAGAATTAATTTAATTATCATATGTGATATGAAATCTCACTTTTTGTTTATTTTATTTTTTTTACCAAAGAACACGAAGTTTCTTATGTTGTTTTTATATTTTGCTATTTACACAGTTACCAACAAAGAATTTATACAATTTATAATAAACGTGTATTCATATAATTTGATTTGATTGATTTATTTTAATTTTTCCTGCTTTTATATGCAATTGCCAAAATTAACACCCACTAATACGAAATGAGAAATATATTGTACATTCCAAAAAACCGTTATTAATTAATCGCAAAAATTAAAAAAAAAATATTTTTGTATAATCTAACCCCCCTTTACCTATCTTATATACTCAGATTAATTTTAAGAGGCCCTGAATTAATTTCCGAATGAAAGGGTTAAGGTACTGTTCTATCGCTTTCGCGCCCCCCGGGCAGACCTCTGGTCCTTTTTGCTGCCAACCTCCTAACTTCAAATACACAACATAAGCAAGTGTCAGCTTGACATTTGAATAAATTTAATATTTAATATTAACTATGTAATAAAATTAATTGTTTTTATTCAAAAACTATGAAAATTAACAAATTGAAAATACATAAAAGATAAACGACTACAATAAATGTTCAAAATGTCTTCTATGTACTCGATTATCGTGTTTTAAAAATTATCGACGTATTCTTTAAATTTGGAATATGTTAAAAAAAAAAAACGGCCAATTACAATGTCTAAAAGTTCTTTGACAAGAGCTGGAATGTATTCTTCATTCCGACGCATTTTAATTTTATTAATGAAGATTCTGATCTCAGCCTGAACTTCAAATGCTGTTATATTCTGTCTCTCAATTGTGCTTATTGCAGCGGCAAAAAGTTTTAGCTGACTGTGTAAAAAATGCATAAATGTAAGTGAAAGAGGATTTTCAAAAAAAAATTCAATTATCATAGGACATTTGTCAATAGAAGTAAAATATAATTTCAGTGCTTGAAAACAATCTATTAATCTTTCTAAAGCAGGTAGCAAAGATAGCCAACGTGTTTTGCTGTGCCCTAGTACAGATTTATAATCTTCGTTAATAAAATCACAAAATGCCTTTAACTTTTCAACTCTTACAGTATATATGTGGAAATGCTGATATACTTTATTAAGATAATTTGGAAGTCAATAGGCAAACAATCTGCTGCGGTTGGCATTGCATTGTGCATAATATGAGCAGCACATCCAATTCCAATTATATTTCTTTTTATGGCATCACGTAGTTTTATAAAAACGTTTTCCTTACCTTGTCGTTTTTTACCACCAAAGTTTGTGTTAGTGTTATCTGCCGAGAAGCCTATAATTTTGTCTAATAGATGAAATTTATTCAGAACTTTTAAAATGTGATTATTAATTAAAGTAGACGTTTCTCCAGGTAAATTGGTAAACTCTAATACTTTTATCTGCACACCTTTATCTGGTACATAATATCTAATTAAAATAGGCACAATTTTTAGGTCGATGTGATTTAAACTGTCGACGATCACTGTGATAAATGAAGCTTCATTTAAATCTTTAATAATTTGATCCATTGCCCATGGACAGAGAACATTTACAATAATTGCTTGTGTTTTTGTTTGAGAGCACGTAAATTTCTTTTGATATAGTTTTTTTATTACTTTGGTAGTGCAATCCATTGACTGAAAACTATGAGGTAAGACTTTCGAATCCGGTCCACGATTTTTACCAGAAATATTGTATTGACTGTGTGTGTTATGAGTCACTATTACCAAATCAAGCTAAATTTCCGCGAAATTCCTGAGAATTTACATTTTATTTAACTTTTTCTACAGTTTCAGCAAATGACAGCATGTTGCGAATTTCGTCGTACAAACGCGTGCGGCTCTCGAATGGAGGGATGTAAGATATATGTTATACTAGTGTACATGGCGTTATCAGGCAACCCTGGTATTGTATGTCGATAAGTTAGAATGTGGTAGTTACCGACCTACCAGACATGTAACATGTGTCCTGCATGTAAGATGGACGTTAACAAATAAACGTGTTCTTTATGTTACATCTTGTTTTATTAATAAACAGTGTTGTGCGTCTAGTTAGCACATATTATTATCATTTTCGCTCACCCGATACACATGTTATGTCATAATAAATACCTAACTAATAACGATTCAAGCAGAGTATTTACAGTTATTTAAAATTTAAAATTATATAATGCATATCATTAAAAACGGGACATTTTAGCGTCCCACTACATGTTTTGCGCGAGGTTTTCAAAAGGTAATAAATGCGCAGGATCTCTTGCTACAATTCTAAGATCCAACATTATCTCAAGAAAGGCCAAAGTAAGATTGTACAAAACAGTATTAAGACCCACTGTAACATACGCTTGTGAAACCTGGATAATCAACAAAAAAGAAAAAGAAGACCTTGAAAGGTGGGAAAGGAAATTATTGCGAAGGATCTACGGGGGAATAAAAACAAATACCGGAGAATGGAGAAGAAGGACAAACGAGGAAGTAATGAGATTGTACAAAGAACCGTCTATAACCGAAGTAGTAAGAGCCCAGAGAATAAGATGGCTTGGGCACGCACAACGCCTCTCCAACCAAAGAAACACGAAGATAATGATTAAAGCAAGTAGAATGGGTGTGAGAAAAAGAGGGAGACCTAAGAAAAGATGGTTGGAAGCGGTCGAGGATGATTTAAAAAAACTAAAAGTGACGAACTGGACAGAGACAGCGAAAAATAGAAAAAAGTGGAGGGAGACAGCAAACCAAGCCCTAGGCCTAAATGGCCTGTAGTGCTTATTTATATTATTACATGTTTTGGGGACACCGGGACATTATTTGTAAAAACGGGACTGTCCCGTCTAAAACGGGACGTATGGGAACCCTAGTTTACGTATACTTGTGACTTAACATAACCCCATAAAAAAAAGTCGCAAGGTGTTGTCACAAGATCTCGCAGGCCATTCCTGGTCACCACCACAGAGTGAAATAACGCGTCCCGGGAATTTTTCGTGCAGTAAGATTATTGTCTCGCGAGATGTGTGGCAGGTAGCCCCGTCCTGCTGAAACCACATATTCGCGGTATCCATTTCATTCAGAGCTGGCCAGAGAAAATTCCTTATCATATCCCAATAACGAATACCGTTAACGGTAACTGCATCACCGGCTTCATCTTTAATAAAAAAGGAGGCAATTACACCTCCTGCCCAAAATCCACACCAAACAGTTGTTCGTTGGGGATGCTATTCATGGTGTTGGATAACGTTAGGGTTTTCGTCACCCCAAATGCGACAATTTTGTCTGTTGACAAATCCCGAAAGATGGAAGTGAGCTTCGTCGCTGAAAATTATTTAAAAAAAAAAATCTCCATCCTCTTCTTGCTTCCGTATAATCCACTCACCGAATCTTACTCGTTTCCCATGATCTGTTGGTTTAAGTTCTTGCGTCAACTGGATTTTGTATGGATGCATATGACGATCTTTTTTCAGTATGCGTTGCACCGACGATGCTGACATTCCCAATATTGTTGTGAACGTCGGCGAAGCGATTTTTTGGGGCTCACAATCACACTGTCTTGCACTACAGCAATGTTTTGCTCTGTTCGACGAGTTCGACTTCTTCCAGGCGATTTTAGGGTCGCAACGGACCCTGAGTTCTCACATTTTTTCACTAATCTCATAACAGATGTCTCTGTTGGGGCGGCATTGTTACGTCCGAAGATCGGACCGTCTCTGCATAACATTCGCCGTTTTTGTAATGCGTTTTTACTATTACTACACGTTCCTCAATACTGTATCTCTCCATGTCAATTTCGGGAAAAAGCAACTAATGACGAGTTAATCAGAGAGATAATAGATAATTAAAATGATAAGTACAGTGCTGAAAACCTTCAAACAAAAAAATGTCGAGCAATTCAAAACCTGCCTACTTTATGAAACACCCTTTATAATCGGCTATTTGTTTGGACATGAAAGGCCAAAACATTGTTTCCCGTGCCTTTAATTTAGATTTTTCATTACCTATATGAGCATAATGTATTTTTGTAAGCATTTGTTCTCTTAATTTAACTGGTACAACTACCTGATTTCATTTAAATATTAGATCATTATTTACAACTAAATCAACTTTAAATGTGAGGTATGGCTTAACCCTTTCAATACGACTTTTGGCCAGAACAGTTAATGATTTTTAAATGACAAAAATCTATTACTCTATAGTAGATATGTATATATACAAAATTTTGGAATTTTAAATTTGACCGTTTTCGAAAAAAAGACTTGGGACAAATATGTCCCAGCAGTACTGACCCCTTGGGATTACTTATGTCCCAGCAGTACTGACCTCTTGGGATTACTTATGTCCCAGCAGTATAGAAGCTAAACAAGCAGAAAGAAATAAACTGTATTTATTTTTGCAAATAACAGAACAAACTAAAGATCACTAATAAAATAATGTAACTGAACATATATTATGTGTGGTAAGGAGTAAAACATTCGACACATAGAGCTACTTGACATTTTTTGCATATGAATTTTGTTCGTTTTTCAATTTTTCTTGATTGACAACGAATGCATCTATTTCTGCCGCCTTTTTCTACTGGAAGATGATCACCAATATTTGTACAAAACTTGGCTTGTTTTGAAATTCTACCCTGTCTTCGGGTTCGTTTGTAAGAATATTCCGATCTACCTTGATCAATAAGGTTTTCTGCTAAATTTACCACATAATCAATAAATGGAACTTTTTTTCGAGTAATTTCTTGGTAAACTATATACGAATTATAAACAGCAGTCATAACAAGTCTAAAAAACACTTTTTTCCACCATTTACTGCTTCTTCGATCTACATCGTATAAGGAAATCATTTGGTCGGCATGATCGACGCCCCCCATGTATTTATTATAGAAGAGTATTGCCTCTGGACAGTAAATTTCCTTCATACTTCCATCTTTCATTTTTCTATTTACCGTAGCAATTGTTGGTTGATGGCAGTTGCTCATAAGTAAAACATCTTTTGTGTCTTTCCACTTTATCCCTAATAATCCTTCTTCGCATGTAGCCATTTCACATTGCCCCCTTTCACTTAATTTCTCTGCAAGCTTTGGAGTATTTTTTCTATTAGACATAAAAGTTCCCACAGCAGGAAATTTGAGAGTCGCCATTAGAGTGGTCGATGTAAAGAAACGGTCAAAGCATAAAGTTACATTGGATTTTTTTATAGTTTCTGCCAGTTTTAGGACTACTCTCTCGCCTAAAGTGCCTTCAACTGCTTCTGTTTCTCGACCACTGTATATGTTAGTGTCGTAAACATAACCTGTTACAGCGTCACAACGTGTCCACAGTTTGATACCCCTTTTTGTCGGCTTCATGGGAAGGTATTGTTTTAGGCTTGACCGCCCTTTGAACTTGGTCATCGATTCATCGATTGACTGAAATGTACTGTCTGTTCTTGCCTTTAGGAATACCTGCTTCAAGCAGGATAACACTTCTTCAAGATAATAAATTTTCGATGCATCATCAGGTTTATCAGGTTCATTGAAGTAAAGTTTTGACATCAATAGCAGAAAGCGATCTCTTGATATAGCTTCACTTATGGCCGAATTTTGAAGAGATTTTTTCTTAGACCAATACATGTGTATAGCTGGTACACGGTTGTAGGACATAATCAATAAGCAACCCAACAAAGTTTTTATTTCTCCAGGCGATGTTTTCTGTATTGGTTTGTTTTTTGTTTTTTCGATTATTTCAAGACGTAAATTAGTATAGTGGCTAATTTGCATAATTAGTCTTTTTGGAAACAATTTATAAAAACAATCAAGCATTGTCGACCCTCTATTGAGATCAACAGTTATTATTGGTATTTCCTCTTGAGGAATATCTTTTCTTGGTGAAAAATTGTCTACATTTTTACGCCACACAAATTTTGAATCACCATCGCGTTGTAAAGCAGCAGAGGCATCATTATCGATTCCTATTTCAGAATCACTATAATATTCGTGCTCGTCCGATATGATGTCCTCATCACTTGCTTCGTAGTCCTTGTCTCTATCATCGTCGCTATCATAAAAAGGATCTACGTCTGACAAGTCTGACACGTCGGATAAATTGTCGACTATGTTAGTTAGTTCTTTTTCTGATAGTGCCCGTTTCATACTAAAATAAGATTATAAGGCTTATGGTTTGAAACACTACTGGGATAAATAAATCCCGAAATCCCGTGCTCGTATATACTGCAGGGATTTATAAATCCCAGCCTTCCAAATTTCGCAAAATTCTAAGAAATTATTACTTGAATTTTGTGTAAAAAATGGTGGTGACCTACCTGACACTTGATGTTTTGAAAAACTAACTGGAAACAAATGACATTCACAACAAAACACTAATAATTCTGCTAGAACTTATAGAAGCACAGAAACGAAATACAAAAATGGTTGACTAACAAAGTGTGAATGCGTTCAAGGTAACAAACGAGCGGTTTAATACGTAATATAAACCCAAGATGACTGAATAATACCATCCCATAGTATTTTAAAGCCAAATATTTGAAGGCAGAATTTTTCAAAAATTTCTCGGGATCTATATATCCCCGCAGTATTGAAAGGGTTAACTGATATATGCACATCCCTAACTTTTTCAGGCCAAACATTTAATATATTATTTTTAATATAAGCATATCATTGTCACTGTTGGTTTCCGTGACCATGTTGTAGTCTTTGTCCGTCATGTCTAAATTTTTAATTATCATGGTTACATGTTCCACTAGCTCTTTTTCTGCTAACTCAAATTCTTTATCCTTTTGCGAGGCTCGTGATAATGCATCTGCTATATATAAAAATTTACCGGGTTTATAAATAACATTAATGTTATAAAATTGTAATCTGATACGCATTCTCTGCAATCGTGCAGGACACTTGTTTAATGCTGTTTTAAATATGACCTCTAATGGTTTGTGGTCAGTTTCTATTGTTACATTTTTTCCGTAAATATATTGATGAAATCGTTCACAACCATACATTATAGCTAACATTTCCTTTTCTATTTGGGCGTATGCTTGTTGAGTTTCATTTAAAGACTTATTAGCACAAGCAACTGGCAAGTTATTTTGAAGAAACACTGCCCCTAACCCTTTTTGTGATGCATCTACTGATAACACAATTGGTTTTAATGGGTCATAATATTGTAACACAGGTTCTTTTACCAACAATTCCTTTAGTTTTATAAAGGCATCTTGTTGATCTTTGTCCTACACCCACTGTGTATTTTTCTTTAATAATTCCCTAAGTGATGAGGACATAGGATAAATTGGAGATGAATTTTTGAACATAGGTTAAAATACCTAAAAATATTTCTAGTGATTTAACATCTGTGGGTACCTCGATGTTTTTTACAGCATTAATTTTATCGTCATCTGGTTTAAGTCCATCTTTTGTTAATTTGTGACCTAAAAACTGTACGGTGTCAGTGCTAATTACACATTTTTGTTTATTAAATTTGACACAGAATTTCTTTACTTGTTCTAACACTAATTTCAATCTATGATTATGTTCATTTTGATCTTTACCAAAGACCAGAATGTCATCGATATAAATAATTACACCTGGTGCTGAGATCTTATTATAAAGGTCGTGGGCGTATAATTTTCCGACAAAAGAGTGATATGACACACAATTAAACACAAACACAAACTTTATTTAAGCAAATAAAACTACTCGTATTTATTAACAACTGGGCTACTTGTAGCCTATAACTTCGGCGATATAACAAATACAAATCTCTACTCTCTTAATATGTAATAACGTAAACTTGATCACCGTCTTTTTAGCGACCCTGCTAACTAACTCGCCTGAGTCTTGCCCTCGGCCGACTCTACTCACTCACTACCTTGAGCCGACTCTACTCACTCACACTACCTTGAGCCGACTCTACTCACTCACTACCTTGAGCCGACTACTCACCCACTACCTTGAGCCGACTCTACTTATACACTGCCTTCACTTCGCACACTTTTGTTTCTTTTTCCCTTTCCACTTCACTTTACCTCGCTTGCCCATATCATTACCCCCCATATTAAATGAAAATAGTTCTGAATTTCATATTAAACAAAAAGAACACATAAAAGAAACAACTAATTGGCAGATGGTTACATTTACAGCAAAGAGTATCCTAATCCGACAACTCTATATATTTTTTTAAAATTTATTACGTTTTCTCGACCCAAAATAGTCCCGTCGCTGTCACTTATAACATACGAGTTCGGCCCAGCTATTTCACTCATCAGAAACGGCCCTTCGTATAGCAAGAAAAACTTTTGTATGTCTGCCCGCTCGGCCGAAGACTGCCGATGTGATTTTACTAACACCGCATCTCCTACTTTATATTGTACTACCTTAACCGATCCATCATGTTTCATTTTTCTTCTTTCGGCCGCCGATTTTAATTTTTTGCCCGCTAATACCCAAATCCGTTCCAAATTTATTGGTTCGGCAACCTTACTGGCTTCTAACCCAAAAGATCGTCTATCCTGCTCGTTTCGGCCTTACCGAATTGCAAAAAGGAAGGCGTATACCCTGTTGCTGTATGGATCACATTATTTATCGCTGTTTCCACTTCGCGCAACATGCATGCCCATTTAGTATGTTTATCATTACAATAAGCCCTTAGGATACGCCCAATTTCCCTATTTACACGTTCGGTACTATTACCCTGCGGAAAATAGACGGATGTTCTTTTGACTTTAATCCCCTCTCTCGTTAATATTTCTACCCACAATTTCGCAGTAAATTGCGTTCCGTTATCACTTAGTATCGCCTTTGGTTTTCCCAAAAGTAAAAAATACTCCCTTGTCAATCTATTCAAGATAGCTTTCGTCGAAGCCTTTTTTAGAGCGTATAATTTTACATAGCGAGTAAACGCGTCCACAACTACCAATAATTGCGTGGCGCCGCCGCGAGATCCTGGTAAAGGACCCATTAGATCTAAACAAACCAATTCCCCAGGCTTATTGACTATAACCGGGTGAAGGTTACCTCGACAACGCTTTGAAACTTTGCTCTTTTGACATAGGTCACACGACGCTACTATTCTTCGCACGTCTTTACGCATTTTCGGCCAATAGAAATTATATCGCATATATTCATACGTTTTTGTTGCTCCGAAATACATAATTTCCGCATGTTGTTGCTTAACTAGGGTGACCAGATAGATTTTAGCAATACTAGGACAAAAAATGAAAAACCAGGACATTTTGGCACTTTTCAAACTAGGACAAAACGAGGACATTTTTTATCGAAAAAAAAAGTAATGTAATGTCTGCAACTACTTGACACTTGTACACATTTTTAGATTAGTTATCTGGCAACTAGAGCAACAATGACATTTAAAATGTCAAAAACTAGGACAATTACAAAAATTGTTTATTTATTTTAAGAAAAAATGAGTACAATAGTTAATACACAAAATATTAATATTTCGCTGAAGAGCCTATGTCTTCCAGAATTTTGGGTTGTTGAATAAGAATTTCATAAAATTCTGCACAAGTCATCTGCATATTGTATGTCGTAAATAGTATTCCTTTTACAGCTTCCAGTTCTAGTTTATTTCTTTCTTTGGTCCATTGTGTATTAATTAAAGAAAATATCCTTTCTACATTTGCATTATGACCAAAAATGCTAAAAACAAATTGAGCAATTTTTAATAATTCTGAAGTAGTTTCCAAATTATATTTTTTTAAAAAAAGTGTCCATTTTTCATGAGCAGCCGACTGCATCCATTCCTCATTTTCTTTTATAGACTCAATAAACTGTTTTAAATTGTGATACTGGTCAAATAATTTTGAATCATCAATTATAAGTCCCTTCTCACAAAGATATTTTAATGAGAGTTCAATTGTATTCCAATCGGGAATATCTGTTAAATCACACCATTCCAGCGTTTTAAATTCATCTAATGGTTTTAACCATGAATCAATATATTTCATTGTACGATCATATAAGTTGTCAATTTGACATTTAATATGTGTTGCTTTCGATTCTTGTCCATTTTTTGTTGCAGTATTTAATATTGAGCGGACTTTCAAGGGTATAAAATTACAAGATTTTCTGTCATTTAGTGATTGTAAAATTTTTTTAAGAGTTTTTCGCACTTCAATAACTGAAATACTGGCATTTTCAATTATTTTAATATTTTCGTGGAATAGAGATATAAATGTGCAAACCAGAAATATGATTCGTTTACATCTTCTTCAAAATGATTCTTTATTATGGTTGGGCAATCATCAAGTGACAAAAAATAAGCTTTTAGTCCTTCGTATATTTGAATCCGCTAGTTTCAAAACCCGACAAATCCAATTTTGAGGTCATTTGTGTTAGGTACTGCACTGTATTTTTTAAAATGAGCTGTATCCGACTAGCGAAATGGCTAGTTCCAAAACCGGTTAAATCGGTCCAAAAATACGAATTGAAAAGTGACATGAGTTCCAAAATCCGACAAATTTTCGCGCTGTCTAAACCAATACCCGTCAAATCCATTTCAACCAATGGCTGTGTCAGATTTCATACACGTGACGACCGTTGACAGCGTGCATTTTAAAATTAATGCTAGACTGCAAAATAAGTTGTGCAGGTACGTACTAGCCCGTATTGTCGTGTCGTTATGTTGTCTTGTGAAGAGCCAGGTGAATTTGTAACACCAGTCACCTCAGATTTTGCGCGAAAAAGAGCTTCTCGACCCAGCACATGGAAAAAAAATCGGGAAAAGCAACAAAGGTAAATCACTAATATTTGATTAATTTCTAACTTCGACTAAAATAAGTACTCATATCTTTAGATATACAGCAAAATGTTTGCCAGAATATCCAAATTGCAACCATTGCACGAAATCCTACAAGTGCTCAACTTTATGCATGAAAGATATTCAAACTTTTCATGCAAATTTTTATGAACATAAAGAAAAAATCAGTCAAGATAACTTCTTGATTAAATATTGTGAAATTAGACCAATTCAGCGTCGTCGTTCCACCAAGGAAGACGAAGCTGTGTCCTCAAAAAGAAAATTTTCCACTGTGTTTAATATTCCAAAATATGAAAAACATCAGAAGATTCCAGTGTGCAGAAAAACATTTTTAAATGTCTTGGGCATCAAGAAGGATCGTTTAGTCAACGTTCTTAGCAGATTCTATGCTAGTGGCAAATTGGCGCATGAAACGAGAGGAGGAGATCATAGATCAAAAGCGTTTGCACCCAAAAGAACATCAGTAATGAAGTTTATTGAAAAATTTAAAGCGATCGAATCTCATTACTGCCGGAACAGGACTAATCGCAAGTATCTTCCATCCGATTTGAATATTTCCAAGATGTGGAGGATGTATTGCGACAAAGCTAAAGATGATGCATCCTTATGTGTTAAAAAAAGTTATTTTCGCCATATTTTCAACACCTGTTATAACATAGGCTTTGGTTCACCTAGAACCGATGTTTGTTCTGTATGTCTTCAGTTACATGAAAGAATCAGAGCAGAAAAGGTCGAATCAAAAAAAATAACTCTTATGACGGAACGACGTGTCCACAAAATGCGAGCTAAAGCGTTCTTTGATCAACTTAGAGAAGAACGGGAAACGCTCCTCACAATCTCTTTTGATTGCCAGAAGAACCAAGTGCTACCAAGAATTCCGGATCAATCAGTATACTATAGCCGCCAGCTCTACGTGTACAATTTTACTGCCGTTACTGGAAGTTCTCATTCGTCTCTTACAAAAGAAGCTGTGACAATATACACCTGGACCGAAGATCAGTATCATAAAAGTTGAAACGAGATTGCAAGTGCCGTTTTTCACAAGCTTTCCATCACTGATTTTTCGAACGTACAGACTCTGCGCCTTATAGCTGATGGTTGCGGGGGTCAAAACAAAAATTCTACCATGGTAGCTATGTGCCTTAAATGGTTAAGTGAGCACGCACCACCAATGATATCTACAATAGAGATCGTATTTCCGGTTGCAGGGCACTCATTTATACCTCCAGACAGGGTGTTTGCTCGAATTGAGAAAATAATCAAAAAGAAAGACACGATAGTTGCCGGAGAAGAGTACATTGCCATTTTCAACGACCATGGGACTGTCTTTAAACTGGGTACTGACGTAGAGGTTCGAAACTGGAAGATGGCTTCTCAACTGAGCGTAAAACCACCCGCGCAATGGCATTTTCGATTTAACGCAAGCAAAAGATTTATCATAAAGCGAGGAAAAAACCAAGCAATAACAATTCGCGGAGAACAGTCATACAAATCAGATCTTGGGATCTATAAATCAATTTTTAAAAAAGGAAAAACAGTCAAGGACCTAAATCCACCTTTAATATTAGTTGGTGTACCGCCCAATGCAAAGAAGCTAAAAGACGTAAAAGTTCTTTTGGAAAAGCATTATGGATCCGAATGGAAAAATTTGGATCAACTTATTTACTACAAAAATGTACTAAACATGCATTATTCTGAAGGTGTAGAAGCAAATGCTTCTGATGAACCCAACGAGTTGTGCGAGGACTTTCCTGTTGTTTGTGACTTAATTCTGTAAATCATTCATTTTTAATACACGTTTACAGCCTGTTCACACGACACCGTATCAGAAATTTTCCTGTACACGGTTTTTGTACCGTACCGTGGCGCATGTATTTGCAATGTGCTCGTTCACACCATACGGTAAGAAAAAGTGTACGGTTTCGGTACGATTTCTTACCGTATGGTGTGAACGACTACCATTGCAAATACATGCGGCACTGACGCATACGGTACGAAAACCGTGTACAGGAAAATTTCCGATACGGTGTCGTGTGTTATTTTTGCTTAACTGAGTTAATTGGCATTTTTTTTCGAAAACCTGGTATTATAAGGCCCGCTGCACACGTACGTTTTTCTGCCGTCCGGCGGCCGGACGGTCGCCGGAGTTGCGGCGCAAAGTACTAGAAAACAACATATTGGGTGCTGCACACGTACATCCGTCGCCGGACGTCCAAGTTGCGGCAAGTTGGTGCCGTAGATCCACAAGAAAACGTACGTGTGCATCAAAGCAACTTCGGCACCGTACGGCTGCCGTCCGGCCGCCGGACGGCAGAAAAACGTACGTGTGCTTCAAAGCAACTTTGGCACCGTACGACTGCCGGACGGCATAAAAACGTACGTGTGCAGCGGGCCTTAACCTTTCCGGTGCGCAATGCTTTTAATCGGTCTGTGCCTGCAGTGCGCAAATGCGGTAACGTTCGAACGTTAACTCGTCTCGAGCATCTTCGGCCGCGTTAAAATTTGGCGAGTATACAGAGCACCGAAAAGGTTATACACCATTATGTACCGCAATACTACTCATCCGCAATTTAGATAATCGATTAGTTACAAAAAACGACAAATGCAAAGAAGTTAATTTCAAAATCCGACAAATCCCTATGTCAGTAACAAAATCCGACAACTCCAATTTTATATGGATAATTTTCAGTATGTATGTAGGATTACGCTAAATATTATTTAATTTTTGAGTTTTGGTATGTTTACTACTAATTTAGCATTTTAAATTCACTCGCTAAATAATTAGTAATAAGATGAAACAGTTTTTCGCGATTTCCCACAATGCGACTGAAACGGATTTGGCGGATTTTGAAACTAGCGGATTCATTTCTAAAATGCGATTTACAGCAGGGAAAAGAGATAACCATCTCGTTTTCGAATGGCATAATGTTACTTTATATTCTGTCTCAACAAAGTTACAAAATTCTTTGAGAGATTCTACTCTTATGGTATAAATCGAAAAATGGTTATGAATCATTGTAACTAAAACTTCTATATTCACCGACAGTCCATCTAATCCAATGTGCACTGTATTGTTTAAAATGTGTGCTGGGCAACCTATTCCAATTAAATTACTATTTATGGTATTTTTTAGTTTGAAGTACACATTCCTTTTTCCTGCCCTGTTAATGCCCCCAAAATTAGTGTTACAATTGTCTCCTGAATAAGCAACACATTTAGAGGCAATGTTAGTTTTCTTTAACGTATCAATTATCATATTTGCTATTGTGTCAGCTTGCTCATTAGGTTGGCTAATAATATCCAGTAATTTACATTTCATTCCACCATTTTTATAATCAAAGTATTGAATTAAAATGGGAAAAATTTTTAATGCCCCATGATTGCTGGCATCTGTTGAAATGCTTATATACGGTATATCTTTTAAATCATTCATTACTGTGGCAATAGTATATGGCCCAAAAACGTTATTAACAATTGCCTCTGCTTTTGTTCTACGGCAGGACATTTTCTGGCAAATATTGGAATCTGGAAATTCTTTTTTCATTAGAGGAATTAAACAATCTAGGGAACGGTATGATTGGTGATGGATGACAGTATGATATGCCATTACTCCTTCCGCAGCCCTGATAAACTTAACATCCTTATCTTTAATAATATATGTTTCCAAAACAGATGAACTTGCAGATGCAGATCTTATATTACTCTTATGTGTGCCTGTACTGATATGTTCTTTCAGATCAAGTCTACCTTTATTTGCAACAGAAATACTACTGCTGCAAATAATGCATACAGCTTCATGCTTCGACTTTCCTCTTTTGAACCCTGGATATTCTTTCAACATTTCTTCTGTTAGCAAACATTTTCGTTTGCCCATGATGTATTTTATTATTACGTTTTACACTAATAATAACAATGGTCTTTATCCTTAAAAAATGTGTGGTGTAAGAATCACATAAATCATAAATCACAACGTATGTATCTCAAAAGAATTACTTAAAAATAAACATACCGATTATTCCGCAGTTATTAGGTTAATAAATTTATTTCACATTAAATACGTATATATGTTATTTTACCTTCACAGGATCACAGGCTTCACATTAAACAAAATAGGTATAATTTGTAACTACCAATCTAAAAAGTCAAATGTATGGCGCGAAAATTTGTGTATTTTAGGTTATAAAATCGTGTGGTGTCAGTTCAATACGAGATCAGAGAAGCGACCGGTAGATGGCAGTGTCGCAAAGTGAAACCATGGCCACTTCATTCATATCGCTACGCTACTATCGCTAGTCCGCTACGCTATGTATAAGTAGCGGATTATGAATAAAGTTGGCCATCCATGGTGAATCTTACGATATTTTTTTTTTTTATATTAAAACTAGGACAACGTCAACAATCCCGCGAGGACGTCCGAGGACGCATCAAAAAAGAGGACATGTCCTCGTAAACCCGGACGTCTGGTCACCCTATGCTTAACCAACGCACCAATTTGTGTTCGTGGCACCCCATCATACACTCTAAACCATTCAGCCCTTTTGTCTACCTTTGCGTCCCGACCGTTCCGCACGTTTGATGTTACATACGTTATCATGTCTCTTATCCAGTCCTCTTTGGCTTGGTCAGCCATTATTATGTAAAAATTTGGCCTTAACCCTTTAACCCGATTTATTAAATTAATGAGTGACACCTGTATTTGGTCATCTTCGCTCGGCACTTCCGGTTCTGCTCGCCTTATAGGACTTCGCGAAAGACAATCCGCCAATACATTCTCGGATCCCTTACAGTGTACAATTTCAAAATTGAATTCCTGCAGATATAGCACCCAACGAACTATTCGCGAACTCGGTAACTTAGAACTTAATAAAAATGTTAGCGCCTTATGATCAGTAACGATAACTAATTGTTGGCCCAACACCAAAGTACGCCATTGCTGCAACGCGAATATTATTGCGAGCGCCCCTCCTTCTCCGTTACCGTATAGTTTAACTCGCTGCCGTGCAACACTCTGCTACCGTAAGCTAAAATCTTTTTGTCTTTCGTTTTGGAATCCATTTGGTACAAACACGCACCCAACCCGTAACCGGAACTGTCTGCTTGTATAAAGAAAGTTTTGTTAACGTCAGGGTGCGATATTAACGTGACTCCCAAATACGCCTCCTTTATTTTACTAAAAAAGCCTCTTCCTCTTGACTCGTCCATTTCCAAACACTACCCTTCTTTAAATTTTTTAATAACGGAATTGTAATATCCGCAAAATTGTTACAAAAACGTCTATCGTAGTTAACTATCCCTAAAAAGGATCTTAGCTCCTGCACGTTTCGCGGACGCGGAAACTGCCTGATTGCGCTGTCTAGATGGTTGCATGTTTATACCCTCAGATGATAATGTGGCCCATAAACGGCACGGACCCACAGGCAAAACGCGACTTCCTCAACTTTATAGTGAACCTGTAGTGTTTTAATACATATTTTATTAAATATGTCTGACAGTTTTTACATAAACAAACCGTAACTAATCAATAATACGTAACTAATGAAAATATCAACATAACTACCTATAACATACACTGCAGAACCCGACCTCTCTAAGCTTGGTAAACACCAAACTCAAATACTTTAAGGGCGTAATGCTCGTGTTAGTTATGAGACATGTTGTAGGGTATAAATTACTCGTTTATTAAAAAAGGTAATCATATGAGGAAAAAAGCCTTCAATTGTCGATGAACTAATTGATGTACCTATGTTATTCAAAATTTATTTTTTTTTTAAACAAGGCGCAAAAAAATTGTTTAAAATTGTCCATTTTGATAGTTCAGTAATATTGTAAAAATTTGTAAATAATGAATATATGAGGACATAGATACTTACATTGAAACTTTTACTTTACAAATCAGTTTTCCTGTAAATAATATATTTACAAATAACATTGCAATTCTTATGTAACAAGTGCATGTTTTGCTAAAATATCAAATACACATTGCCTAACTATCAGGCGCTTTGCAAGGTATCGTTGTTTTTTGTGGCATTAAGATAAGCTACACTGTAAAACTAGGTATTTAAATGTTTTCTTATCGACTAGCTGACTAGGGACTAATACGCGGGGAATGTAACATGCATTGATGTATAAAATATATGAGTCGTCCGCTTTTTTAAAAACAGTGTACATAACTCATTCAGGCAATTAAGCTGTCAATCCAACAAAGAAACATCTACCTCCTAACATCTATGGATACGTATACTTATGCTACGTCAATAACGCGATTTATATAAGTTCATCTCATTCAGAACTATGTTGACTCTCTCGTAGTTAAATTTTATTTCGTTAGCATTACACCCTTAAGTGCTCCTCTATGCTTTCTGAGAAACAAGCATGTCATCTATATAAACTAAAGTGAAACATGTTATTTCTTGTCCTAATACGCGATTCATGCAACGGATGAGGCCCGCTACCGATGTGGATAATCCGAAAGGCAAAACTTTAAATTGATACACACTGTTGTTGTACATAAAGCCCGTAAACTTCCGATGTTCTTCACAAATAGGTACCTGCCAGTATGCCGCGGTAAGATCCAACGTACTCAGACATTGACCCTGTTGAAATCTCATCAGTAATTCATCGGGACTAGGGGGAATAATGTGATCTTTTACCACCCGATTGTTCAAAAATCGCGCGTCTAAACATACCCGTACCGACCCATCTTTTTTCTTTACTGTTACCAGCGGAGATACGTACTCCGTTTTAGCCGGCTCTATTACATCCCATTTTACCATCTCGTCAATCTGACTTTGTACTGCCTCTCTATAAACTAAAGGTACCGGATACGGCCGTATAAAAAACGGTGTGTCGTCCCGCAACTTAATTTTGTGTTCGTAAAACTGTATCCTCCCTGGACAATCTGAATATACCTCTTCATTTTCCTTTAAACATTTATATAACTTTAATTTTTGCTCCCGATCAAACTTTTCCGCTTGTTGCGCAACCTCTGATCTCATTATCAGTATATTTATGACGAGATACCTCCGTTTTTTTCATCGCCGCATTAATCCGTATACACCCTTCACTCCTACTCCCATCAATTAATCTAATCTTACTTGGTTTGCCATTGATCACCGCGGTCATGGTAATTTCATTAAAATCTATCGAGGCTTTTGACTCGACCAGCCAATCGCACCCCAAAATTATATCCACATTCAATTTTGGAACAATACTACAAACGGTTTCGAAAACCAAATCGTCTATTCTTATTGGCAACAATACTTCTTGCTGTCTCGCCCTTTCTAACTTTTGACCTACCGCTGCTCTAATTACTGTTTCACTTTTGCTGAAATCGGAAGTCAGGGACGAATTAGTGACGGTGGCGTATTTACAAATAGCTTGCTATGGGAAAAAATGTGTTTAAATGAAATGGTATTGCACGAAACTATTTAAAAATAGAATCCTGTCTAGAGCTATCCTCAGACCACACTCCACACTTGGTTACATTGGACACCCAAGTGAACAGAAAAACTACACTCCCAATACTGACAAACAAGATCACTGACTGGAATGCTTTCCGTGACATGCTAATAAGTCAACTTAATCTAAATTTACCCTTAAAAACAACCGAGGAGATCGACGAAGCGACCGAACACCTAACTAAAGCCATACAACAAGCTGCATAGAATGCAACACCCAAAAGGAAAACGAATACTAAGCAAAGTGTTTACCCAGTAAACATTGTAGAAAAACTTAAAGAAAAACGAAGATTAAGAAAACGGTGGCAGATCACGCATGCACCGGGCGACAAAGCAGAATTAAATAAAATCACTAACCAATTAAAAAGGCTACTAGACCAATATAAAAGTCAAGGCATAAAGAGGTACCTAGAGTCCCTGTCACCCACGAAAGAGACCAACTACTCACTATGGAAGGCAACGAAAAAGTTAATCAAGAACCCACAATCTACTCAACCACCTCTTAGAACACAAGATGGAAACTGGGCCAGAACGGATGACGACAAAGCAAAGAGATTTGCAGAACATCTTGGCACCGTATTTCAACCTCATTCCATGGAAGTTTATCCTGCAGAGGAAGAGCCTATCCATCTCGTCCTAAATGCCCCGTATCAAATGGATCAGCCCATCAAACCCTTTAAGATAAAAGAAGTCGGATCAACGATCGCCAACAACCCCAGCCCAAACAAGGCGCCAGGGTATGACTTTATAACAGGACGTGTCCTAAAAGAACTTCCAACAGAAGGCATGAGATTAATCACGCAAATTTTCAACTCGATACTGAGACTGGGGTACTTTCCATTATCGTGGAAGGTAGCGCATGTGTTTAAATGAAATAAATTTTCCACTGGAGCATCCCCTTCCAGGATTAAAAAAAAATGTCCCTTACGTTCTGGTGGGAGATGGAGCATTTGCACTTAGTACTCATGTCATGAAACCTCATCCCGGCAACCACTTATTTGGGTCACCTGAAAGAACATTTAACTACAAATTATCTTCTGTCCGTGTAGTGGTAGAGTTTTTCAAAAACCAATAGCACTTGACCCCCAAAAAGCTAAGGTTATTACGTTGGCGTGTGTGCTACTGCACAATTTTCTCAGAAGGAGTAAAAGCTCTTCACATATACAGGGTGATTCATAATTGAATGCTGATCCTTAAGGGTGTTATTCCTTGGATGATTTTAAGAAAAAAAGTTCATATCAATGTAGGTCCGCAACCGCCGTATTTTTGAGATACAGGATGTTTTTTGAATTTTAGTAGCTAGTTAGGTACTAACTAGGTACAAAAACACATTTTTTTCAGAAAAAAACTTGTTCTGTTTCTACCAATGGCGTCCGTACTTACATGTCCTTGAGTGTATTTACTTGAATATTAAAAATTAAAACTAAAGTGAAATGTACTATGACGCTTTTTTTTTCTTTTGGTTTTGCTTTCTTATATTTTTTGTTTTTTAACTTAATCTTTCTCGGGCGCCAAATTTGTTGTAGGGGTTGTTTCCTCTATTCCTGTAGCTCTGTTGGAGAATGTAGATTCCAGGGGTCTCTCGTTGAATAAAACTTAGACGGTTTAAAATGGTTATCTTTATTTACATAATATACAATTATTGGTGTAAAACAAATAATTATTACTCAAAAGATAATTGTAAGGCAGTTATTAATAATGGGGCCAGTATATGTTTAATACAATTAGGGTTCAAATGAATTTAGGTTCTCATTCTGATTTTGATTCTGAAGTCCGGACACGGGGTTACGGTATTGGTGAAATAATTACAAAGTTGAAATTCGGACTTGGCTCTTTCAATCGTGTCGCACCTCCGCTTAAAAGAGACCAAGTACGGACTCAGGGTATGCTACGATATCCGTAAAATAATTCAAAGGCGGGAATTCGGACTTAGCTCTTTTAATCGTGTCACACCTCCGCTTAAAAGAGACTAAGTTCGGAAATCGGATCGGGACTTAGAACTCTTGGTTAGTACCTTCAAAAAAATATCTAAAGTTGCATCAAAAATATTACGAAAAAACCGATATTTTTTTCAACTTTTAACACCCTGTATCTCAAAAATACGGCGGTTGCCGACCTACATTGATATGAACTTTTTTTCTTAAAATCATCCAAGGAATTACACCCTTAAGGATCAGCATTCAATTATGAAACACCCTATATATACTCCCGCAGGCTCGATTGATGTTTACGATAAAACCGATGAGTTAGTCCAACCTGGCTCTTGGAGATTAGAAATGTCCAACAGTAATGCCTTCACGAATTTATCCCAAGTACCTCAAGGGGCGTCAATGCATGCCAAAGACATTAGGAATGAATTTACAAAATACTTTTCAAATATGTAAACATATAATCAGTATACAAAAGAAGTAACATGTAATACTTACATTATTCTAAAATATAAAACATTATAATTTTATTTGCTGTATTTGATTTTTAATTTTTTTTTATATGCAAGGACTCTCTTAAAGACCTTCGAAGAGGCAACACGTATTTACTGTGCACCGCGTAAACAAAGTTTAAAAGTGGTTTTTTCGCACGGATTCTTAATTCGGACTAAATATTCATGTGCGCGCAAGTTTACTGAACACTTTGTGCAAGTTTCATTTAATTAGTACAACTGATTCGGAAGATAAACGAAGATTTATAATAAACACGTGCGTTCTTATAATTTTGGCAAGGTGACCTCAAATCTGAGTCAAAGTCACACACGTGTCGCACACACACGTGTAAGAACAGAAAATTTTTTAAGTCCAAAATCAGAACTTTAAACAAAGTGCTAAAAACTTAACATCTAGAAAATACTCTCAAGTGCAAACTAAAAACTTATAAACTTTTCCAATTTCAAATTTTGCAACGGCAACAAAAGCGGCAACAGACTTTTCAACTTTAAACAAAAGGTTTGTTCCTACAAGCAGTTTAAGAGTGATTTCTTACTAGTTCATGAACCGTTTTATTCGCATGCGTGAAGTATGGACTGATACATGTACTGCACAAGTATGAAGCGCTGTTGGAACGCTTTTACGTCTCGCCAAACTGTAAATGTCATTTGCGTGTATCGTGTGACTAATTGAGTTCATAGTAGCTGCAGCCTCCGAAGTGTTTACATCGTCTTAGAAACCATGGAAGAAGGTAATTTATTTTGTTTCTTCAATTGTTATGTATAAATTAATATTGTTTACTTACAATGTTTCTCAATATTGCTGATTTATTTAAAAAAAAATTATGAATCAAGGTAATTTGTTTATTGCAATTTATAAATCTAATCTGTGTTTACTTAAATGTTTTTGAAGATTGCTCAGTAATTAAAAAAAAAACAAATGAAAGAAGGTAATTTCTTTACTGCAATTTATAAATGTATTGTTTACTTAAAGTATGTCTTTAAATTTGCTATTTTTGAAAAACAAACAATTAAAATAAGCTTAAGGCATTACTGTATAAATGTATTATAAAAAATTGTACAATTATTATTTTTTTTAGAACTTTTGGAATTTCTCAACCCTAAACAAGAAACTTTTATAAAGTGGGATTTGAATAGTACTAAACTGCTACTAGATTTATATTTTAAATATAAAAAAGAAGTTGGGACGTTCAAAATAAGAACTGTTAAGGCCATGTGGCAAATTATTTGCGATGAACTGATCAACGCCACCAATATAAGGTTTACTAGTGCGCATTGCGAAAATCGATGGAGAGTATTAGAGAGAAACTATAAGAAGCATGTTACCGACCAGAAGCAAACCGGACGGGGAAGAAAATTTTTTGAGTACACGGAAGAGATGGAAAAAATTTTTGAAAAAAGACACAATATTTATCCAGAACTATTGCTAACATCGGATACCGTTAATGTAATACCAACATGCGATGCATCTTTCGAGGAGAAAGAGAACACTCCTCCAAAAGGTTCGTTTTATTTATTTATTATTTATATTTTTGATTATTATGTATATTTATTATTATTATTATTAAAAGGTTCGCCGGAAGCCACCTCTGTGATTTCTCATGTGAAGAGAAAACGAAGACAAAATGCGTCCCCTATGCTCCAAATAACCATGGAACGCCGTGACTATCATGAAAAACGATTAGCACAGGAGCAAGAAAAAATTGAGCTTCTAAAAGAAAGAAATAAGTTGCTGCAGGAGAGGAACGATATCATTAGAAATAAACATTGTAAGTGTTACACGAGCGAGACAGAAATGTAATACTTTTAATGTTCTTTTAAACGGTCTTACGGGTTCAATTTTTATTAACTGT
Source organism: Elmis aenea (assembly GCA_947652605.1). NCBI lineage: Eukaryota > Metazoa > Arthropoda > Insecta > Coleoptera > Elmidae > Elmis > Elmis aenea. The sequence continues at coordinate 40,615,282 of OX393577.1, forward strand.
TTTTATTTTATAATTCAGAATACTTTTTTAATTTGTTGGTACATTTACGTTTTTACTTTATTGTAGAGAATTTCTTTTAATTTGGGTGATATTGTTTTGCTGTAAATATTTTATTGTACAGAATACTTTTCTGTATTGGTGAATTTACTTTTTTACTCTATTTATAGAATGACTTTTAATTTGTGTGATATTGTTTTGTTGTAAATGTTTTATTGTACAGAATACTTTTTTTTATTTATTGCTACATTTACTGTTTTACTTTATTTTAGAGAATGTCTTAATTTGTGTGATATTGTTTTGTTGTAAATGTTTTATTGTACAGAATACTTCTTTTTATTTATTGCTACATTAACTGTTTTACTTTATTTTAGAGAATGTCTTAATTTGTGTGATATTGTTTTGTTGTAAAGATTTTGTTATACCGAATACTTTTTATTGGAAAATTTATGTTTTCATGTGTATATTATGTTATTAGACAGAAAATATATGTTTTGTTTGTTACCAAGAATTTTTTAAATCATTTACTGCCTCTGCCTTAATCCTTACTCTGTTAGATTGGCTCGGACAAAGTGATTGTCCCACTTTTCTAGGACTCTGAGAGCCTTTAGGGACACCGCACACTTCAGACTTTTTAGTCGGCCGACAGTTGATCATTATCGGGCCATGATAGGGATCTGTTTAGTTGGCCGACTTTTTAATTGGTAAGTGTGCACGCTCTCATAAACACTCATGCGATTTGCGAAGACGACTAAACTGTCGGGGCCGACTAAAAAATCTGTAGTGTGCGGTGTCCCTTAAAGAGCAAAAAAATGTTTTACCTAGCGGATTTTTGATTGTTTAAGTAAAAACAGTTAGCATTTCCTCATGTCAGTCAGACCTGTGTTAAATAACCTTTGTTTATCATGGCACATCTCTATTAATTAATGATTATAAAGTAGAGAAAGGGAGTATCTGAAAATGGTTCAAAGCACTTTTTTTTAAAGGAAATAATACTAGTTTTAAAACTTATGGCAGTAATTTATTTAATAAAAAAAAGTTTAATCTACAAAACAGGCACTGTCAGAAAAACTATAACATATATAAAATCACAAATGTAATGAATTCATGACTTCCTCTCTGATTGTACGAGCTTCTGCGAAATCATTAACCTCGTCATTGTTCTCAAAATTCATGAAAGCGTCATCCACTTGTATATTCTCTAAAATAACTTCATCCTTTAGCGCTATATTATGAAGCACGCATGCAGCTCTTATAAAGTGAACCATTAAAGGCACACTTCTTAATTTTAAATGGTACAGCTGTCTAAATTTTTGCTTTAATACACCAAAGCAGTGCTCGATGACGTATCTATTTTTTGACAATAATCGGTTGTAATTGATTTGTCTTCTTGTTAGTCTGCCTCGGTCTTTAAATGGCGTGAGTAAATTGTTCTGTAGGGGATACCCACTGTCTCCCAAAATAAAATATTGCCCGCACAAATTTCGTAAATCCGCAAACAGGGGCGAATTTCTAAATACCCTGCTGTCATGTACAGACCCAGGGTACCCGATAAATACAGAACGTATTTGCAGTGTATCGTCACACACGACTTGCATCTGCAAAAAAATGTTATTTACATAATGTTATATGTTTATCAAACTACTAACAGCACCATGTGTAGTGCAACATATTTTTACTTGCCTGGATAGAATAATAGCCCTTTCTATTGATGTATGATTCAGGATCTTCATCTGGTTTATCAATTTTAATATGGCAACCATCTATGGCTCCGATAATTCGAGGAAATCCTTTTTCTCTAAAGCGTCGTTCGATTTGCATTTTTTGTTCTTCATTCGGCCACACAATAAAATTTGGGGAATTGTTGCTTAAAAAATTAGTGATTCTTTTGATTACTCTATGAAGGGTGCTAATCGTGATGTCGAACCTATCACTCACATCTCTAAAACTTGATGTTTGATGTCCAATATACCACAAGTATATCAACATCTGAAAATAGAAACCTTTGATGTGATAAAATCGCCACTGATCTTTAAAATAGATCCTACAATTCGCAAACAATCTTACATTCTGTTATTGTTACCTATTCCATATACATGTAATACGAGTTAAACCTTACCTGTTGTAAAGCAGATAATTTTCCATGAAATCCAGCTTTTGGAGAAAAGAAAGTGCTTTGTTCATATTGCTCTGCTATATTGAACAATGTGGCACGGCGAAGTCGAAAATGTTCAAAGAACGTATCTTCGTCATAATTATTTACTGTTTCGTCTGTAAACAAAAATAATGTCAAAATACCTAGATGTTTTAGCAATTTGTTGTTACGTGGTTGAAACTGTATAGCACGAAAACTAACATGCACATGCAAGATCATGTACTCGACACAATGCCAAGTAATTTCATACATGATTTTGTTTTAAAACGAACAGATTCAAAAATGCTATAATGGATGTAAAAAAATATTTTAGTCCCCATGGTTTTCTGTTAAATGATTTACAGTGTATGTGCTTTAAAAACCTTACAATGTTATTTTACTCACCCAAAAAATTTTCATTTCTAGTTTTCGAAATCCCTGCATTTAATTCAATGTCTTCATCACTACTTAAACCTAAATAGTCTTCATAATCACTTTCAAAATCACTTATAGTTAACGTTTAACCGCTTTCGTTGTCAACACAAAACAATAAAATGGAGAATATTAAAGGAGTACAAGCGATGCTTTCGATAACTAGTTCGCGTTGGTTATGAACAGCGCAAGCGCCTAAAAATCCCGACAACAATTCATCTTTCAGTCCATGTACTGTTCTGATAGTCCGCAAACCCGTTCACGAATTGGTTTGAGTTGTGTTGGAACGGATTACTGACCGTCTGGTAAACTGTCAAAGCGTGTGTTGGAACGCGATATTGATACTGCGCAAACTCTGATAGTTTGCAAACTGTCAGCAATCGTGTTGGAACAAACCTAAAGTGTTAAAAACTTAACATCTAGGAAATACTCTCAAGTGCAAACTAAAAACTTATAAACTTTTCCAATTTCAAATTTTGCAACGGCAACAAAAGCGGCAACAGACTTTTTAACTTTGCTGCTATATCTGTCTCCATCTCCGATCCTGAGGCAACGGAGCCGCGACTCGTAATTTTGTGCCACAATTTCGCTAAACCCGGTGTGCTGCTCACGTGTATACAACCAAGACTTTCACTTAAGCACTTCATACTAAAATTAAACAACTCCGCTGCCGTCCGAACATTTTCAACTGTTCTAAAAATTCTACCAAGTACAAAAAGGCAACGGAGCTGCAACTTTAGTGTCGTACCACATTCTTACCGTACCTGCAGTGCGGAATACGTGTCAACAAATAAAAACTTCATTCGAACGCAAACCATACGACCATTAAGAGAGTATAGCCAACTAGTTTGGCTACTATTAAGGGAGTAGGAATACGAAACCAGATAATCGCAAGGCCATTCGGAAACTACCGCTATGGCCCCTACTCCTTCTTCGGAATCGCTACAACAGCAATTTCGCTGTAAATGCGGAGGTGTTTATAACACTCTCCCTGGACTTAAAACAGCATCAACGACGATACTGCAAGAAAGACGTCAATATTGACGGGACCGAATGCCCACACTGTGGCGGATCCTTTAAGAGCCACGCGGGCATGAAACAACATATGCGTAAAGCCCATCCTTACGCTTATCACGACGAGCTATCTGAGGAGATTAGGGGGGCGAGGGAAACCTGGTCTACCCTGGAACTCACCCTAATGGCGGAAGAGGAAGCAAAATTCGACGGCAAATTCATTAATCAGTACCTGTGTAACATCTTCAACCGGACAGAGACGCAAGTTAAATACGAGCGGCGGAAACAAACATACAAGAATATTGTAGAACAATTCCGCCAGGCCATCGAAGACGATCGAGCACATGCAGCAATAAATGCTGACCTCACTCCGCTGGCACCAACCGACATCACGTCTGAAGACCCCCCCCCTCCAACGACAATTAAAAACCTGGATAAAAATAAACATAAAGGGACCACTATTCATACTTCCCAGACAGCGGGTCCATCAAAACCCTACAATGAAGACAGTAACCATATGGGATATACCTCCCGGACAGCGGGCCCACTCAGGCCCGACCTAGCTTATCTTGACTCATCCTCTGATGAAGAGGTGTTTCGCTTAGACATGACACTAACATCCCCAATCCGGATACACAAAAGGCCAAGACCACCTACCAGGGCAGCTAAACGAAGATCTACTAGAATCCTAAACATAGCCCCAAACAATGAGGCCCCACTTGGCACGCCGTCTGACTATAACGACTTCCAACTCGAAATAGTAACACCCGGCAACTGCAACGGACCTGAAACTCCTGAGGACTCAAGCGCTGATGAACAACGAATAAAGATGATACCTGAAGGGGACCACCAACCCGAAATAGCAACACCCGGCAATTACAACGGACCCGAAACTCCTGAGGACTCGAGCGCTGATGAACAGCAAACAGAAAAGATACCTGAAGGGACCCCCCCAGGGTCATAAGTGCTATTAATCCAGATGACCCGCTCAAATTATATATACAAATGCTGATGGAAGACTTCCCCATCACCTGGGCATCTGAAAGATTAATCATTGAGCAAATCCTCCGCAACCCAACAGCTGATCAAAATCAGCAACTGATTGACGAGTGGACAAACCTTACACTACCGTCCCAGACAATCAGGCGACAGCGCCAAAAATCCCAAACAACAACAACACGGGTAAAAAAGACCAAAAATTACGGCGCAGAAAGAGGCGGAGGTGGACACAAGGCGGTCCTTTACAAAAAGGCCCAGGATCTTTTCGACAAACGCCGCTCCACCATCGCCAACCTAGTCCTAGAGGGGAAACTGGATCATGACAACGAAACCTTACCCAACCTCAAGGCCACTGAAGAATACTATCGAGATGTCTTCACAGAAAGAGAAAAAGTCCCGTGTGATGACCCCTACACCATCAAGGCAGCGGAGAATACTTACCGTCCTATAACGAAAGAGGAGGTCGGCCAAGCCATCCTAACCATGAAGTCGTCCGCACCCGGACCCGACAAACTGACGCTGCAAAACCTAAAAACCGCCGACAATCATGTACTGCATTCATGTAAGCCTCACTAATAAGGTTTTCTGTTAGGACTAAAGATAAGCCGGGCCCTCGTGGTATTTCCGTGTAGGATGATGAGGAATCCGACTGATATGGACTCATAAGTGTTGTACCAGATTGTGGGCTAAGCATAGTTTCGTAGTGTAAGTGGGAACTGCCAATTTCAGATTGAGAACTGGAACTGGATGTGGGCCTGGGAGGTGGATTTGGAATATCTATTTGTGGGCATGAAGATGCAGGTGTAACACGCCTAAATCTGTTTATGTACATCTGGTCTACTTCAAGCATAAACATTTCTCTCACATTCAATTTTCTCATTTTTTTGGTTATCAATTTCCCATACAAATCGCATTCATCTTCCTCTCTAGGCTTCTTGAAAGCGTTTTGTTAAGTTTTAAATGCCTCATTCATTTGTTTTTCAGCATTTTTTAGTTCAGGAGGCATGGCACGACGACGGACAGTTGTTGATGTGGATGGAGTAGGAGACAGAATTTCCTCGGAATTTAGTGAGGCTGATAGTGCCGCGGGGTCCTCATTAGTGTCATCCAATACTATTGTACTCATATGTTGTGTTGAAGACTGTGATTCGATCTAAAAACAAGTTTTATAAAAAAAATTATTACTTCCAAATGCATTCAAACTTTGGCAAAAAACAGTTTTTAATACGGGCTTAAAATAAAGTTAGACTTTGATGGGGGCCTCTTATCGCCGCCAGTGAATGAAGGTGTGAAATAGAATTTCAGTCTGCACTTACCGGAGTTTCGGTGTTTATTGTGGCGTTAACGTCGTATACAGGAAGCAAAAAATTTTCCATAGTATTATAAGCAAACCATATTGGTTTATATATTTCGTCCGCACCAGCTCCTTGGAGAGGTCCGTCAACTTGCCCCCCCCCCCATTTGGATTTTATAAATTATTTTTATTGCGCTAGATTGCGCTAAGCTAGCGCCACATTGCGCCACCAATAAAAAAGCTAGCGCCTCAAAGGTAAAAAATTTACAGCACTTTGTAGTTGGGGGGGGCAGATTGACGCTAGCCCCCCCCCCATGTAAAAATCGGAACTTTTTTTAATTGCGCTAGATTGCGCTAAACTAGCGCCTCTGCGCCACCAATGAAAAAGCTAGCGCCTTAAAAATGACGAAGTTATGGCATTTTGAAAATTTGAAGCTAGCCCCCCCCATGTCGAATTCAAACAATTTCTTTATTGCGCTAGATTGCACTAAGCTAGCGCCTCTTTGCGCCACCGATGAAAAAGCTAGCGCCTTAAAAATGACGAAGTTATAGCATTTTGAAAATTTGAAGCTAGCCCCCTCCATGTCGAATTCAAACAATTTCTTTATTGCGCTAGATTGCGCTAAGCTAGCGCCTCTTTGCGCCACCGATAAAAAAGCTAGCGCCTTAAAAATGACAAAGTTATGGCATTTTGAAAATTTGCAGCTAGCCCCCCCCCCATGTCGAATTCAAACAATTTCTTTATTGCGCTAGATTGCGCTAAGCTAGCGCCTTTTGCGCCACCAATGAAAAAGCTAGCGCCTTAAAAATGACAAAGTTATGGCATTTTGAAAATTTGAAGCTAGCCCTCCCCATGTCGAATTCAAACGATTTCTTTATTGCGCTAGATTGCGCTTAGCTAGCGCCGCATTGCGCCACCAATGAAAAAGCTAGCGCCTTAAAAATAACGAGGTTATGGCATTTTGAAAATTTGAAGCTAGCCCCCCCATGTCGAATTCAAACGATCTCTTTATTGCGCAAGATTGCGCTTAGCTAGCGCCCCAAAAATAACGTAGTTATGGTATTTTGAAAATTTGAAGCTAGCCTTCCTTATATCGAATTCAAACGATTTTTTTATTTGACTGATATCGCTCTAGAAATCCTCCAAGTAGCACCAAATTGAGTTACGAGTTTTATACTTGTTTTCGAAAAAGCACGTAAGAAATTTTGGGCATTTTACCTCAGGCTAATGATTTAATAGTCCTCTTTATTGCTATTTTATATGAAAAATTTGTAAATATAAAAACTGATTGTTTTATTTGCTTGATCTAATGATTCTTATACAGGGTGAGTCACGACGGACGCGTCGGAGTTTTATGGCGAAACGGTTTATATTTTCCAATTTCTGTCGCTGTTAGATTATGTAAGTCAATAAGGGCTACATTTTAAAAATATTTTCAAACATACAGGGTGCTCCAAAAAAGAGTGGCATCTCAAAGTTATACTTTTTTTAATGGAACACCCTGTATATTTTTACATTTTTGGATTCCTCTTTAAATTTAATTCAAAAAATGTAAAAGGTCATATGGATCTTAAGTCAACCGTTCTCGTGAAAATTGCATTTTCATGAAAATACGGTATTTTCTAAAATTTTCAACATTTGAAAACTTTGACAAGTCTGAAGCAATTCGCGTGGAGATAAGATTGACAATAGATTAATTAACACTTTGCACCACCTACATTTTAAAATATTATACAGGGCGTTTTTTACGCTTGGTCAAACTTGTGAAACTTTAAACATCGATAACTCATTTTTTTTAAATACAACACCCTATATTTTTTTACACCGTCTTATAGAAAATTTAATTCTCTTTCGAAAACATTAAGGCTGTTTTTCACCTAAAATTGATATTTTTCGAGATATCGCGATTTTATTGTTAATTATTAGGGCAAAGTAATATTTTCAAGTAGGCTATGAAGGTAGACAGCGGTAATTTGAAACAATTGAAAGAAAAAACAAGACACTTATAATTTTATCGTTTGACTACATACTTTTGACAAATTTTTATAGGAAAGTTGTAGTTTTACCATACTTACGTTTAAATAGAGATTTTTTAAAATTATTTATGCATTTATTTGTTGGACCAGTGTTATACGATAATTACTAAATCCTATAAACCATTTTTTGTCTGTTTACGGTACGATACTACGACACTCTACTGAAAACAGTACCAACCATGTTTTTTTTTTTTTTAATGCAAAATTAGACAAGTCAGTATTACTTTTTTTTCAAATCAGCGTTCCGTTCTCGTACCTAATACATTATCAATCGGTTTTTAGGACTTGGCAAACGATCAAACTCAATTATATGAAAAATATTGTGGCCCTGATGAAAACCTATATTTTAACGTTAAAAATGGTAAATCTACAACTTTCTTATAAAAATATGTCAAAAGTGTGTAGTCAAACGATAAAATTATAAGTGTCTTGTTTTTTCTTTCAATTGTTTCAAATTACCGCTGTCTACCTTCATAGCCTACTTGAAAATATTACTTTGCCCTAATAATTAACAATAAAATCGCGATATCTCGAAAAATATCAATTTTAGGTGAAAAACAGCCTTAATGTTTTCGAAAGAGAATTAAATTTTCTATAAGACGGTGTAAAAAAATATAGGGTGTTGTATTTAAAAAAAATGAGTTATCGATGTTTAAAGTTTCACAAGTTTGACCAAGCGTAAAAAACGCCCCTGTATAATATTTTTTAAATGTAGGTGGTGCAAAGTGTTGCATAATCTATTGTCAATCTTATCTCCAAGCGAATTTCTTCAGACTTGTCAAAGTTTTCAAATGTTGAAAATTTTTGAAAATACCGTATTTTCATGAAAATGCAATTTTCACGAGAACGGTTGATTTAGACCCAAATGACCTTATACATTTTTTGAATTAAATTTAAAGAGGAATCCAAAAATGAAAAAATATACAGGGTGTTCCATAAGAAAAAGTATAACTTTGATATGCCACTCTTTTTTGGAGCACCCTGTATGTTTGAAAATATTTTTAAAATGTAGCCCTTATTGACTTACATAATCTAACAGCGACAGAAATTGGAAAATATAAACCGTTTTGCCATAAAACTCCGACGCGTCCGTCGTGACTCACCCTGTATATAATTTTTCTACTTTAAGAAAACATTTTTACAGGGTTTGCTGCTGCACGAAGTTATATATCAGAAATTTATTACATTTTCTGTATGTTACAATCTAAGCTGATCTTGAATAATTAAAGTTTTGTTGTACTTATACTAACTTATCTATAAAAGTTTATAAACGTATACGATGACATGCATTTGTGGCTGAAACAAATGTTTCTGTAATTAGATGTTTAATGAAACTATTATCTTTGTGGTTTAACGAATGTCAAAAATATATCGCTTTTTTGAGAATAGTAAGTAAACAGCAAGCACGTATTTTCAGTACATACTTTGTATCTTGAGATTAATACGTTATTAATATTTAACTGTGCAGATGGTACAACGTGTAACAGCGTTAATCGTAAATTTTAATTTTAATTTACAAAAATTGCGTTAACATGGTTAAACGGCGAACCAATTTAGAAATAGAACATATACAGGCGGTTTTTATAACCACTGGTAAAGAAGCTGTTTGTGAAAGTGAAACTAAAAAGTTTAAAAATAAATGTAATACTATTTGGGACAACATTGCTGAAAAAGTGAATCAACACGAATCCCTAAATATATCTAAAAATGCAGTGTATACCATGCTCACCAAAAATTATTACAAATTATGGGAATTATTGATGATTCAACAAGCCGACTTGAAAAAGTTTGGTGCATTTAAAAAAAAAGTTGATAACCAGAGCAGTGATGTTGATTACCAGAGTAGTGATTCTAGTGGAAGTAAAAGATATAATAGTGAAATATTTAAGTTTTCCATGACATTAGCGGCTGAAGAATATCAAACAATAAGATGTGAAGAAGTGGAATATGCTTGTAAAGACAAGTCTAATGTAAAGGAAGATCGTAATAGGTCAAACAGAAAATACCTAATATTAAAGCCTAGGGCGTGGAGTCATATAATTTACCGAAAATTTCAAGAAAGTACAAGACTTTCCTGTCAAATAGTATTTAAAAGAGTAAAATGCTTTGAAAATAGTGCGATTTTCGCAATTTTTGGTCAGTGCAAAGAATGTTCCTCAAAACTGGAAGCCATTTTACCATATGAAGTCGTAGATGAACAAGACGTTGTAGTGGACTGCACTTACACAGGTAATTTTAGAATAAAGCATATGTTGTTGTTGAAAAGACCGCTGTCGGGTTTAAAAAGACGGGAAGCTGTAGAAAAATTAACAACCCAAACTTTATCACCGCCAATTAGCATCAGATTATATGCAGTATGGTGAAACCGAACCGGCAGATTTGCCTAAATTATCTACATTGCGACAAGCAAAGTATCATTCGAAACAAATAAATATTTTGCATAAAGATTTAATAGTAGCAATAGCCATGATGAAAAGTTCCCAAAAGTACAGTGGAATTATTAGAAATATTGGCTACAGCCCATTCTTTGTCTACTATTGGAGTAATGCACAAATACATATTTATAGAAATTACTGCCAACAACATGTGTCTCGTATTATGATTGACGCAACTGGAGGAATTGTGAAAAAAATTCATCATTCTTGGGGAGAAAAATCCCCTCACATTTTTTTGTACAACATTGCTGTCAGGGATCCGTCAACGCAAAAACAGTATCCAGTTTGCAACATGCTTAGTGCGAGTCAAAACTCTAGAACCATTTATAATTGGCTTTCAGTTTGGCTAACAAGTGGCGCACTTGCACCGTATGAAATAGTAACCGATATGTCAAGAGCATTAATTTATGCGTGTATTAATGCATTTACGCAATTTAAAACTTTGGATGAGTATGTTAATGCTTGTTTTAACATACTACAAGGAAATGATATACCACATCCAAAGTGTTACCTGCGCAGCGATGTAGCGCGTTTGATGAAACTTTTAAGTGGTTGGTCCAGCTTAAAAAATCAACATCGATTAACAAAAAAATTTATTTAAAAGCACTAGGGCAAGTAGTGCAAACTACTGATATAACTGACCTAAAAAATATTTTACGAGCGATCTGTACAGTAGCTTATTCTGATACAGAAGGTATAAGCATTACCAGTGGTTTGCCAACAACATGTGAACAGCAAAAGCAGTGGTTAACTCGAAGAATAGCTACTGGTACTACAGAAACCTGGGAAGAATATGTTAATAAATATGTAGAAGAAGAGGAGGACCTTACAGTTATTGAAAAGGAAACAAATGTTGTAAAAAAAAAAACATTTTTATATGTTTGTTAACTGCATAGCAGAAGATTGCAAAAACATGTCGTTATTGTCAGCTGAAGAGGGTGACAGAGGAAATCAACAAGTGCTACCAGAACTTATAATCGATCTTTTAAAAGTTAGTGATTTATTGCCACTATGGACAGGAATTATGAGGACAATTTTTAAATTCTCGCCATTAATAGCTAGCAGTGCCAGTGTAGAAAGTGATTTTAATGACATAAAAAATCGAATATTTGCACATAAAAAATTACCATTGAGAATAGAAGAATTTCTTCAAGATCATATACAAAGCATCGATGGTACATTAAAATTGGCAGCTTCAGCAGAAAAACATCTGTCTGACTTAAACTATGTAAGAACGCAAAACAGTTTAATGTTAATATAGATTTACTAAAATATATGTTTTTTAGGCAACAGCATCCCAAAAAGAAGTACCTACAGAGAGGGAAAATATATACGATAAAGTTAGTATACAACATTAAATTAATTTTATGCATAAGTGAGTGTAGACGTACAAAGCGTTACAAGATATTTTTTTGAACAGTCACATAAAAAACGTATTTATAATTAAGTAGATGCGATATAAAATTAGAAGTGTTCGACAAACTTTTCATAATAAAAATAGTACAGACAATAAATTAAAGCATTAGTAAAAAGTAAAACAAAGTTAATTTTTTTTTTAAATAATTTAAAATGCATCACTTAAAAGATCTTAATTTTAAATGCAAATAAGAAACATTATATGTTTTCACTTATGGTTGCCTTTATTTCCTAAACAGTATTTTAGTTTCTAACAATACACCACGATTACTTATATCTGTATGTGTGTAATTTGTTGGTATTGGTGTGCAAGCGTGCGTGTATGTGCACGCGCGTGTTTTGACATACAATAATCACAGTACAAATTTACAGTATTTTCATGAACAAAGTGAATCGCTAAATAAAGAAGATGACCCGAATAAAAATGTATCCAATGTTAAAAAACAGGAGGAAGCAGCCAGAGATATTGTTGGTAAGCGATTACTAACAAACATATACAAATGTTTTCTAGCACGATAACAATATTTTTTCCAAGTTTTGTTTAAATTTTGCAATTAATTTTCATTTTTATCAACATAAACATTTAAAAATATCATACAGCTCGGCAAATGGCAATATGCATTTTACTCTTTTTTATAGGTAACTAGGCGATTTACCCGGCGTTGCACGGGTGATTACAATACTCTTTTATCAATCACAGACTACTCGCGCTCCGCGCTCGCGCCCGGCGGACGTTCCCAGACGTTCAATTACAGACTACTCGCGCTGCGCGCGCTAGGCGGACGTTTCCGGCCGTTCCCGGGCATTTCCGGCCGTTATTTATACGACGTTTGATCCGTCGGGTCCTAAATAGCAACTGTGCAAAATTTGGTCCCGATCGGTCAACGGACCTAGGATTCTATAGCGAACAAACAAACACACAAACACACAAACAAACAAACAAGCTCTTTTATATATATAAAGATAAAACCATGTGTTCGTCATGCCAACTAGATTTGGAACCGCTGTCAGCAATAGTGTGCGATTTATGCAATATTCCGTTACACAACAATAAAGGATGTTCCAGAATCATAGAAAATAAAACACTTTGTGTAAGCTGTTTCTCTAAATCAGAAAATAGCAAAGAATTATTAGAGGGCACAACCACAGAATCCTGGAGGGGATTAGATCTACCCCCCAAAAAACGTTTGCGTGCTTCGTATTTAGAAACGGAAACCGAATTCTTAGATACTCGTTTTAATGAACTAAAAAAAGTTGATGTAGTAGGTATTCTTAAAAATGGTCATCGGGAGGTACTACGCCCTATTAAAATTAATAATATTCAAGTTGTTTTATCAAACACTTGCGCTTTTGATTCGCTAGTGCAATTGTTGTGTACTGCCTATTGTGACAGTGCTACATTTCAAAATTATTTTATAACTCTTTAGAATACCATACCTCTGTGTACTATAGTCAATAAAATTGTAAAACGCGGTGTTAACAGCCAAACATACAAAGTACGGGCACAATTGTTACTTAATGCAGACGACACTACAGTGGCGGTCTCGGCGCGGAATCCTGATGAACTCAAAATCAAAGTCAAAAACATAATTGACTACTTCAACAATTGGTGCTATTCAAATAGACTTATGTTAAACATAGACAAGACTGTGTACATCAATTTTAGGTGTACTAGTAAAAAACCAAAAATAGAAATTGATAATATAAAATCAAACACATATGCAAAATTTTTAGGTTTATACTTGGACGAGTTTCTAAACTGGTCAGAACATATTAACCATGTATGCAAAAAAATTAATTCTGGTTATTATGCCATTGTAAATTTAAAAAATACGTTTGACATAAAATCGCTACTGAATGTTTATTACTCAATTATATACTGTCACTTAAATTATAACGTGGTTATGTGGGGAGATAGTACAAATTGTCACAGAATATTTGTTTCACAAAAGCGATGTATTCGACTAATTTTTAATATACCTAGCAAAGATACTTGCAAACCTACTTTTGTAAAAAATAATTTGTTAACTTTCCCATGCATTTACATTTATAAACTACTCTTGTTCGTTAAAATTAATGCACATAATTATGTTAAAAATGAAAATGTCCATTCACATAATACTAGACATGGACATTTATTTGTTGTTGATCAACATAAATCAAGTAAATTTAAAAAATCACCTGTATATAAAGGGAAAAAAATGTTTAACAAGATGCCTAATAATGTGAAACACCTAAATTTTAATAGTTTTAAGAAAATGTTAAAAAAATATTTAATACGGAAATGTTACTATACAGTGGGCGAATTCTTGAACTATTCCTTGTCGAGACTGATATGTTCTGAGTGTGAACTTTAGTATTGTTAACGTAAGTATTTATAGAACGACTTGTATATCCAATTGTATTTTTATTGGCTAAATACTAATAAATACTATTTACTATTTACTATTTACTAAAATGTTAGTGACAAGTCAAATATGCCAGGAAATTTTGTGAGAATTGATGCTGTTAACAATATCACAAGCACACTTATTAAAGTCGGCAAGGATATAACATGTGCAGTACAAAATATATCATGCTCCAAATTCAACTTCATAAAGAAACAAACTGACATAAATTTTATTACCGTAGACGTTAACAACACACTTGAAAACCTAGAAAATTCATTTTTGGAAAAAATAACGCCACGTTCATTAAGGCAAAAATGTGTTTGCAAAGAACGTCTGGAAATGAAATATATACCATCTAAAACGCATTTATTTATCGAACCAAGTAACAGTTCTCATAAAACATTAGAGGTTAAAACAAATCTGCAGTCTATACCTGTCTATACAGGGTGCCCATTTTTCTAACCTGTTGTATGGGTAACTCCGTTAATATTAGAGATACAGAAACGTTTAAATTAGCAAATTTGTGCAGAATTTAAAGCGAAATCTGATGCTATTTTCAAATTTGACCTACGTCATCAACTTTTTGAAATATTTTGAAAAAACTGAAAAAGGTCGATTTTTTCAAACTTGAATAATTCCGTAACCATATGAGTTAGAACAAAAATTAAAATTGGCTTTTATAGACATTTTTACGTAGATTTTAAATATGTTAACGAAATTTTCATAGCACTCTCGATTTCCGAGTTATAGCACAAACTTGCATTTTTTTAAATGGAAGTCATAGTTGGCTGTGGTCTTATTAAAAAGGTTATTTTTTTCTCGTTTCAATGATATAAGGTTTGTTATGCTTTACTCTTGTAGTTTTTCTTTAAATAAGGAAAAATCATTTTACAATGTTCACTGCCTATTAATAGATGGGAGTTATCCCGTGTTGATGTTCTTTTTTTTTTCTATGTGACATTTAAGAGTTGTCTCTTATCGTTAGTGTAGCAGTTATTAGCCAGTTACAAATTTTAAAAACAAAACCTCAGAGTTTGTCAAATAAAATTTATTGTTTGTTATACGTATCTCTCTCGTTTCGATCAAAATTTTTGTTTGAGTTTATTATAAATTTCAAAAACAATGTTTTCTAATGAAGAAATATTATCAGGCTTTTTGGTATACACCTTATCTTTAAGCGTACCCCACAAAAAAAAAATCAAGTGGTGTTAAATCCGGTGATTTGGCCGGCCATCTCACAGTGTCATTATTGCCAATACATCTAGAAAAACGATTAGATAGATGATCAGACACAGTTCTTGAATTGTGCGCAGGAGCACCGTCATGTTAAAAATAATTAAAATTTTGCACTAAATTCAACGGAACTTCATCTAATATGATGTCCAGTTCATTTTGCAAAAATGGCAAATACCGATCACCATTTAAATTGTCATTGTAAAAGTATGGACCAATTATTTTTGTACTACCAAACATTTATCTAAAACATATTCTGATCTCGTCTTTCAATAGTACGGCGAGGATTATTTTGAGACCAGTAAATATAATTGTGTCTGTTGAATATTCCATTATTTGTGAATTTGGCTTCATCAGTAAATAAAATTGTGCGAGTAAAATTTGGGTTAGTATTTGTTTCTTCTAAAAACTATCGGACGTAATTTAATCTTCTTTGTAAATCATTAGGATACAAAGTATTGCCAATATGATATGGCTATTATGGATATTATATGGCTTAAATTGATTGTCTTAAAATGTCGAGCCTTTTCAGTTGACACCACATTCAAGGGACAACTCCCGGGTAGATGATGTTGGTTTATAATTTACGTATGCCAGGACTATCTCTTCATCTTCTTGCTTAAATTTAATTTTCAAACCTTTGGATTTTGTAAATGACCCTTATTTTTTTAAATTGGTTTCTAATAACGAAAATAACTAATTTCTTTCTTGGTTGACTCCTACCATAAATCTTTGCAAATATATTTCACTTGAATTTCTACTATTTCTATTACAGGCGTAGTAATAAAAAAGCATGGCGTTTTTTTCTTCATTAGAAAACATTGTTTTTGAAATTTACAATAAACTCAATCAAAAATTTTGATCAACACGAGAGAGATTTATACGTATAACAAACAATAAATTTTATTTGACGAACTCTGCGGTTTTGTTTTTAAAATTTGTAACTGGCTAATAACTGCTACACTAACGATAAGAGACAACTCTTAAATGTCACATAGAAAAAAAAAGAACATCAACACGGGATAACTCCCATCTATTAGTAGGCAGTGAACATGTACAATGATTTTTCCTTATTTAAAGAAAAACTACAAGAGTAAAGCATAACAAACCTTATATCATTGAAACGAGAAAAAAATAACCTTTTTAATAAGACCACAGCCAACTATGACTTCCATTTAAAAAAATGCAAGTTTGTGCTATAACTCGGAAATCGAGAGTGCTATGAAAATTTCGTTAACATATTTAAAATCTACGTAAAAATATCTATAAAAGCCAATTTTTATTTTTGTTCTAACTCATATGGTTACGGAATTATTCAAGTTTGAAAAATCGACCTTTTTCAGTTTTTTCAAAATATTTCAAAAAGTTGATGACGTAGGTCAAATTTGAAAATGGCATCAGATTTCGCTTTAAATTCTGCACAAATTTGCCAATTTAAACGTTTCTGTATCTCTAATATTAACGGAGTTACCCATACAACAGGTTAGAAAAATGGGCACCCTGTATAAGATACGATAATGTAAGTTACATATTAAGAGTTGGATACCAGGGCGATGAAAATAGCGACGAATACATTGGACATTTTATTGCTTTTTCACGAAGACACAATGAAAAGTGGGAAGAATATAACGATTTAAAAGATCGCAAGTTGTCTTGTTCCTCAACAAATAAAATTAGAGTGCAGTTATTGTTATACACTCCATAGGGGGTAGGCGATACATGTTAAATTTTTTTCACATTCAGGAGAATTAATTTCGTTTAATTTTGTTTTTTACTGTAATATTTTATTTTATTGTATAAGGGTATATTTATTGTTGCACACTAATCACAATGTATTATGTGTGGTTGCAAAATACAATATAAATATAAATACTTTAAATTACTTTAATTTAGTACTATTCTAATAAAAAGTGTATCAAAATCATTTCTTTATAATTATTTTCTACAATATATGCAATTAAAAGTTGTTCTATAAAATTAAATACGTCTTCTAATCTTCATTTCAGGAATTCGATTACTTTTTGGTCTATTACTTTTATTTGCTCCGATTACATTAAAAGCGTTATTTCTGCAAGTGTATATAATATTTTCCTACTGTCGACTATTATAACTCTATTTCAATTATTATTATGTTTAAGTCAACATAAAACTGTCCAAAAATGTCTCCAGTTTATAATATTTTAGTGTGGCTATTTATTTTGCTGATTTTGTCTTTATTAATTTGTTATTGACTCAATATTAATTACAGGTTGTACAGGATGGCAAATTTTATATTTACTTAGCAATAAACTGTATCTTTGTTTTATATCAACTGAGCAGAGTTTTATTTCCCTGCATAAACGCTGTTTTATGAGTAAAATTCACATTAGCTTAAATATAAAAGTTAGAAACAAAAGTGAAAACACCCTTGCAATTTTATCGTATAAGTGCTCGTAGTTTTAATCTGCTGACCAAATACCTTGCACTTCAGATGCCCAAGGATCTAGCATGCTAATGGTTTAGTAACACATTTTGCAAATTATTATCTTTAAAGCACCACTTCAGTTAGGTGTTTAAAACATATCACTGGCTCTCTTGTTTATTTTACAGAAATTTGTGGTTTGTTAGTAACATTCGACAATTGTTAGCAACACCAGCTTAACGCGTTCCCTGTCGAACTGATCACAAATAAAAAATTTACTTTACGAAATTTGTAGCTTTTGTATATTTACAAAATAATAATGCTGTTAGACTATGCATGCATTTCAGGCTCAAATCTCTCATTAAACAATTCATGTACAAGTCGTTTAATTTATATCGCCTTCAAAACCACTAATATAATACAAACGACTTACTATATCACAGAAAATAATATAATGCAATTGTCACTACTACTTTGGTCGTTTTTATAAACTATTGTTAAGCTCGATCGCGCGACTAAGACGCCGCGGGGGCGTACTTTACCGTCGATTGTAAATAATAAACGAAATCAAACAAAAATTACAATAATTTATTATTATATTGAATGAGATACAAGCAGTTCTGCCTTTAACCAATATTAGCATTAGCCAACCCGAGACCCCTCAGGGTGGCTTCACAACATATCTTAAGTGTTTTGACCATAAACAAAGATGAAGTTCCTGGACCAGGCAAGCTGGAATTAGCAGTGGCGTAACACTTTTATGTACAAGTATTAATTAGTACAACATAACTTTAATTTTATATCGGCTTAGATTGTAACATACGAAAAATTTAATAAATATCTGATATATAACTTCGTGCAGCAGCAAACCCTGTAAAAATGTTTGCTTAAAATAGCAAAATTATACATTAGAATCATTAGATCAAGCAAATGAAACAGTTTTAATATTTACAAATTTTTCATATAAAATAGCAATAAAGAGGACTATTAAATCATTAGCCTGAGGTAAAATACCCAAAATCTCTTACGTGCTTTTTCGAAAACAAGTATAAAACTCGTAAATCAATTTGGTGCTACTTAGAGGATTTCTAGAGCGATATCAGTCAAATAAAAAAATCGTTTGAATTCGATATAAGGAAGGCTAGCTTCAAATTTTCAAAATACCATAACTTCGTTATTTTTGGAGCGCTAGCTTTAAGATTGGTGGCGCGAGCTTTAAGATTGGTGGCGCGATGTGGCGCTAGCTAAGCGCAATCTAGCGCAATAAAGAAATCGTTTGAATTCGACATAGGGGGGGCCAGCTTCAAATTTTCAAAATGCCATAATTTCGTTATTTTTGGGCCCCAGTTTTAAGATTGGTGGCGCAATGTGGCGCTAGCTTAGCGCAATCTAGCGCAATAAAAATAATTTATAAAATCTAAATGGGGGGGGCCAAGTTGACGGACCTTTAATGGAGGCCTTTTTTCGCCTCCAAATGATGCCATCAGTGTATCTTTTTTCTTCTTTAGTTCCGAAATATCAATACTAGTAGCCAGGCTAATCCTCACCCAAGCATCATTTAACTTTTTTTTGTCTTTATGATCTTCTTGTTTTGGATTCCATATCACAGGTTCCATCTCATATAACTCCAAAAAGTTTAATATATTTTCGTTAGACCACTCCATTATAGAAACACACAACACAACACAAGATTATAAACTTATAAGTAGTACTTAAAATTACAAGTAAACAATAAATTGAAATGAAAAAAACAAGAGCTTTTGTTGACAACTGGAAAAGACTGTGGATAGACCGTTCGCAGTCGGCAGTCGCCTCCTTTGACTCGGGTACAAAAAACCGAAACGGAATGGAGCGCCAGCGAACCGAGTCGAGCGGTCCAGATCTCACCCGAGTGGACCATCCACACTCTCGCGGTCGGGTAAGTTCGGGCTGGTTCGACGAGAGTGTAGAGCAGGCATTACTGTTTCGCTTACCGCCCTCTAGCGACGACTGGCTGTTCAATCCAAATCTGCGACGCAACTGTTTATTGCGTTTCAATGTGCAAATCACAACTTGTCTGCCGGCACTTTATTATACGACCCGGTTGGGCTGCCAAATGCTGAGATCTTATTATAAAGGTCGTGGGCGTATAATTTTTCGACAAAATTAGTGAAATGACACACCATTAAACACAAACACAAACTTTATTTAAGCAAATAAAACTACTCGTATTTATTAACAACTGGGCTACTTGTAACTTCGGCGATATAACAAATACAAATCTCTACTCTCTTAATATGTAATAACGTAAACTTGATCACTGTCTTTTTAGCGACCCTGCTAACTAACTCGCCTGAGTCTTGCCCTCGGCCGACACTCACTCGCTACAACTTTCTTATAAAAAAATGTCAAAAATGTGTAGGCAAACTATAAAATTATAAGTGTTTTGTTTTTTCTTTCAATTGTTTCAAATTACCGCTGTCTACCTTCATAGCCCACTTGAAAATATTACTTTGCCCTAATAATTAACAATAAAATCGCAATATCTCGGAAAATATCAATTTTAGGTGAAAAACAGCCTTAATGTTTTCGAAAGAGATTTAAATTTTCTATAAGACGGTGTAAAAAATATAGGGTGTTGTATTTAAAAAAAATGAGTTATCGATGTTTAAAGTTTCACAACTTTGACCAAGCGTAAAAAACGCCCTGTATAATATTTTAAAAATGTAGGTGGTGCAAAGTGTTACATAATCTATTGTCAATCTTATCTCCAAGCGAATTTCTTCAGACTTCTCAAAGTTTTTAAATGTTGAAAATTTTTGAAAATACTGTATTTTCATGAAAATGCAATTTTCACGAGAACGGTTGACTTTAGACCCGTATAACCTTATACATTTTTTGAATTAAATTTAAAGAGGAATCCAAAAATGTAAAAATATATAGGGTGTTCCATGAGAAAAAGTATAACTTTGATAAGCCACTCTTTTTTGGAGCACCCTGTATGTTTGAAAATATTTTTAAAATGTAGCCTCTATTGACTTGCATAACCTAACTGCGACAGAAGTTGGAGAATATATGCGGTTTCGCCATAAAACTCTTGGGCCGATTTTGTAGAACAGACTGTATAAGGATTAATTACTCAAATATAAAAATTGAATGATTAAAAGCATACAATTAAAAGACTATGCTAAATAAAACAAAAATACGATTACATAAAAAATAAGGAATAACAATTTCAGTTTTAATTAATCGTTACCTTAGTTTGGAGTCTTTTGGAACGTCTTATGTTCGAAGATTTACGACTTTATTCTTCTGATGCGTTGTTTGACGGTGTAGCAATATTTAAATGTTCGAATTCTGTATTATAAGTTACACTTACAGGAATTGAACTTGGTCTTTCGTGGCACTGATTAAACAATTGAATGCATGGAATACACATAGCACTTTGTTTAGTAGGTTCTTTTGTGAAGTAACAGTATTTTTTCACAAGACGAAAGAAACTGCACCACTTAAGTAGCTTGTAGATGATGACAAAAATTACTGTTCCGCTAGTAAGTGATAAAAGTAGATTAAACCAACTGTTTTTTTTTTGTGACAAAAGGTTTGTTGAGTCGTTGTTTTAGTTTTTCGTCGAACTGGTTTAGTTTTTGTTGGGCGTATTTTAATTGTTGGAGGTCGATATTTGTAAATTTAATAGGCTCTAAATGTATTTGATTTTCAGTAATGTTTCTTTTAATGTTAATACAACAATCAGTTTTTGGAATTTCATTTGTAAGATTCGATTCTCCAAATATTGAAGTTGATTGAAGGACAGTTTGATGTGTGTAAGCTTTGCAACTTGGTGATAATTCTAGTAGACCCATTTTTTCGATTAGTAATTCAGTTAGGTTACCTTGACAAAGGACTGTAAGCTGTGTAGACTTGGAAACGGTAAAGAACCATTTGTTTTCTTGAAGGGCGTGCCATATTTCTAAATTTGCTAGAAACGTTCTTGTTTTACATGTGTTTGGAATTGACGTCGATGTTTGATAAAAAAGTTGGACTTCGCATTCTTGGTCGTTTTTTTGCCAAGGATCAAAATTTTCACACAACCATTTCGTTGGCTGGTACTCATTGCATTTTTCTTTTAGATCGTTAAATGTAGTTGAATCAATTCGAGAATCAGATATTAGTATATATGATTTGCTTGGCTCTACATAGGAATATAAAAGAGGATCACTTGAGTAAGGGACAGGAATAGAAAATATTTTAAAAAGATCATCCGTTAGTGGAATTTAAAAAGAAATAATTAAAATGTTATTTATAATAAGCGAATTTAATTTTATTATGTTATAATATTAATAAATCGTATCAACATTAACTGGGATAGGAAGAGTAAATTTGGATGTTAACTTTTCAAGTTCAATAAATAATTGTTCGGACGGTAAAATGTGATAATTAATTGTGCCATGTCGAATTAATGATATCGCATTAATATAAGTTTCTAATAGGGAATACGTTTCGTCGGTCATTTCGACCAGCAAGAATAAATGATTTAAGATTCGTAGTTCGAACTCGAGTTCATTTTGTTGTTGTTTAATCGCGACCGAGTACAGACGTGTTTTGTATAGTAAGCGTTGTATTGTATTGCAATACAGTTTGTGCAATAAGCATGGCTAATTGCCCTACATGTAAGGAAGACATAAGAAGAACAACTAAATATATCAAGTGTTTCGGTTATTGTGGAGATTTTTATCATCAAAAATGTACAAATATCGGTGATAAAACATATACTTTATTACAAGATTGTTCAAACATAGTATGGCGATGTGATCATTGCACGAGTAAAGGTACAACAGACGTGATTAAAATGTTGCAAGAATTACAAGAAACTACCAAATTAATTGACGAAAAGATGTCTAAGCAGCAAGAATTACTCCAGAATCATGATGAAATTCTGAAAGAGATGAATGAAAAAAGTGAAGATCGAGGTGCTTCTATAAACAGTGTAACAGAAAAGATTGTCTCATATGCAGACAAAGTTAAAAAGAATCAATCGGTATTGGTCATCAAACCAAAAAATGAGAAACAAAAAAGCTACACTACCAAAGAAGATCTGAAAGATAAAATTGATCCAACATTAGTTGAAATTAGTGGGCTAAGAAATGCATCGAAAGGTGGAATTGTAATTGGTTGTCAAACAAAAGAAGCGGTGGAAAAATTAAAAGAAGAAACTATTGAAAAATTGGGAGACAAATATGATGTAAATATACCGAACGCTAAGAAACCAAAAATAAAAATTGTTGGATTAAAAGAAGAACATATGGAAGATAAAATAATAGAGTACATAAGAAAACAAAATCATTACATTAAGGATAACAGTATAATTAAATTAGAACATATGTATAAAGTAGTAAAAGGAAGAAACACGAGATTTACAGTAATTGTTAAGGTGGATGGTGAGACCTATTTTAATATTTTAAAAAACAAGGAAATAATAATAGGATGGGATGTATGTGTAGCGTACGCTCATCTTGGAATAACTCAGTGTTTTAAATGTATGGGATTCTACCATAAGGCAGATAAATGTACCAAAGGTCAATGTTGTTCAAACTGCGGTGGAGATCATAAATACACTGAATGCAAAAATGACTATGAAAAATGTATTAATTGTGAAGCAGCTAATATGAAACTTAACATGAAAATAAATTCAAACCACAAGGCATCAGATCATGATTGCCCGGTATATAAGAAAATATTAGATAATGAAATGAAAAAAGTTGACTATTCATCAAAATAGCAACGAAATAACTTACTTGAGGAATATAATTGCACGGTGTCAATTGACCTGAGCAAAGATAAGTTCCGTTTACGTAATGAAATTACCCACATTGAATCGAAATTCGCACCCTCAGCACATAAGCTAGAATTATTTGTTGATTCGTTAAAATATGAATGTAAAACGTTTAATGTTAAAAAATTAATTTATTTCAACTGCCAAGGATTTTTAAACAATAAAGATGAAATTATATTACTGATCTATAAATGGAAACCGTTGGTAATATGCTTAACAGAGACCCACATTGATTTAAATGTAACCATGGATGAATTAAATATCGACGGATATGCAATGGAAAATTGTACAACAGATAACAGACGCACCGGAGGAGTTCTGATTTTCATTAAAAATAGTTTAAAGTATGAAGTTAAAATAAATCTAAATACAGAAAAAATTATTTGGTTGCTGGCTGTAGAATTCAAAATAGGTAAGGAGAAATACATGTTATCAGGTTTATACCACCCTCCTCAAAAAGAAGATGCTGTTTTCTTAAATATTTTTCAAGATTATTTAGATAGTGTTATCGATTATGAAGGCGTAATTATAATTGTAGGCGACTTTAATTTTGATTTAAGTAAGACTTCTTACTATGCCAATAAATGTAAGGATATTATTTATAAATATGGTCTTAAGCAAGTTGTTTCAAATTATACTAGGATTACAGAATATAGTTCAACTTTAATTGACTATGTAATAACAAATTCTAAGGAATTAACCCATAAAGTGCATTTAACTCCCAAAATTAGTGATCACTGCATTATATCGTTACTTATTAATGACAACAATCTGTATATTGATCAGCAAAAAATTACAAAACGATCGTACAAAAATTATAATTCAGAAACATTTCAAAATGCATTGTTAACTACAACATGGAATAACGAATCAAGTGATGTAAACGCTTTATCAACAACTTTGGTTAAGTGCATACGCGACATAGTTAACGATTTTTGTCCAGTAATCGAATTGCAAATTCCATCTTCACATTATAATCATAAATGGTTCAATGCGGAAATACTAAATAAAATTAAATTAAGAGATGCGATGTATAAGGATGCTACTACTAATAAAAATTTATGGAAGGATTACAAAAAACTACGCAATGAAGTTGTTAGCCTAATAAATCGAGAAAAGGATAAATATTACAGGAAGATGATTGATAACAATAGACATGATGGTGTAAAACTATGGAAAAATTTAAAAGAACTATTACCTGGCAATCGTAAAAATAACATACCTAGGGAAATAATATTTGATCAAATTGGTTTAACAGATGAAATAGCTATTGCGGAAAAGTTTAATTATTACTTTATAAATAGTATTGATGAAATCGTAGAAGGTATTGACCATCATAAAAATCATAATAATGTTATTGATAAAATAAACTACTACTATAACTTTTCGAAATTTCAACCCATAGACATGGCAGAATTAAACCAAGTTATCAAAAGTCTATCTATTACAGGACCAAATGAGGAAGGAATATCATCTAAAGTATTTAAAGATTCAATGTGTGTAATAGGGAATAGGTTATTAGAAATAATTAACTTGTCGCTGAGAAAAGGGATCTTCCCAGAAAACTGGAAAACATCAACTATTATACCTATCCAGAAAGTACCTAACACTAAATTATGTCAAAACTTTAGACCAATCAATACAGTGCCCGTTTACGAAAAAGTTTTAGAGCTAATTGTTAAAAAGCAAATCCTAGAATATTTACAGATTAATGATGTGATAGTGGATAACCAGTCGGGTTTTCGCAGTGGACATTCTTGTGAAACAGTGCTTCAGAATATTTGTGATTTGTGGTTTAGAAATATGGAAAATGGTGAAATAACACTAGCCGTATTTTTGGATTTTCGTAGAGCCTTTGAGACGATCAATAGAGAATTATTAATAAAAAAATTAGAAAAAATAGGGATAAGTGAGGTAGCATTGTCTTGGTTTAAATCATACTTACAAAATAGACATCAACAAGTTAAATATAATAGAACTATATCATCTTGTTTAAAAACCACACATGGTGTACCACAAGGAACCGTTCTGGGTCCTCTGCTTTTTGTTGTTTATATAAACGATATGGTTAAATACGCCAAACATTGTGAAATAAAAATGTTTGCGGACGATACAATGTTGTTTGTTAGTGGATTTAAAACAAGTGAATTAGTAGATAAGATGAATTTAGATCTAAGTAATATTTATAAATGGCTATGCGATAATAATTTATGTATTAATGTTGATAAATCCAAATTCATGATTTTGGGAACTAAACACATTATCTATAAAACAAATATTTATAATGCTAATCTGGATGTAAAAATTAGCAACACTAATTTAGAAAGAGTAACCGAAATTAAATACCTTGGTGTTATATTAGATGAAAATTTAACGTTTAAGTTACACGCAAAATACATGATGAACAAAATTTCTAAAAAGATTTTTCTCTTTAAAAGATGTAGCAAACACATGAGTATGTACACTAGAGTTTTACTGTATAAAACAATAATAGCTCCTCATTTTGAGTTTTGCGCTTCATTACTTATTAATTTAAATAAAAATGAACTTCAACAATTACAGAAATTGCAAAATCGCGCCATGCGCACTATTTTAAAGTGTTCAATTCTTTCCCCTATCAAGGTTATGTTAAATACACTTCAATTTATGAGTATTAATCAGAGAATAATATTTAGAACATTAGAGCTAGTTTTAAAAATTAAACTACAAAAAACACCAAAATATCTGTATGAAAATGTAAAATTAGTCCATGAGATACACAGTTATAAAACTAGAAATAGGCTTAATTTCGTTATAGAGAAATGTACTAAAAGTCAAACTGCTCGTTCATTATTTTATCAAGGTTTTAAAATATTTAATAATATGCCGCATCAAATCAAAATATGTAATAATTATAAGAAGGGTATTAAATCAATTAAGGAGTACGTATTAGAACGCTATTAAACTGTTATCTTAGATACTTAGAATTTAGAAGATTTTTTAGATTTTTATTTTATTTCATTCTATTTTTATTTTTATTATATTTACTATTATTAAATTATGTTACAATGTAATAGCAATTGCTAAAATAAAGCTAACTTACTTACTTACTTACTTACTTACTTACTTCAAATCCTCAGAATAGGTATTAAATTTTTTTAAGTTATCATTTAATATTCTCACGTTTTCATTTACGCAAAATAAGGAGTTGTTAAAATTCGAAATAGTTGAAGAAATTACAGCAATTTGCTGTTGCATGAGTGTTTCCGTTTGTTTTTTATTTCTTATTAGATAATTGATTGAGTTGAAGTAAAATTGAGCGACTTCGGCGTTTGGGATACCAAACAACCATTTTAAACCTGTACCAATTCCGTCTATTACACCACGTTTATATCTTTTGTTATTAATTTTTAATTGGTGTGATATTATTCTATAAGATTCTTTAATTTTTTCCAGTTTAGTGCCGATATATCTTAGTTGGCTTTTACAAAATAATTTATTATATTGTGTAGATGATATTTCACAGGCAAATATCGATTTTGTATAAAATAACTGTACTGTTTCGACCTGTTGTTTAATAGAAGTAAGATTAAGGTAAGTTAATAAAGTAAACGATTCACTAGATATGTGCGTTTTTCCTAAGTTATGGTATAAAAGACCGGATGCTGAAGAGATTTTTGTTATTTTATAGTTTTGAAGTGCTTGGGACTGGGTTAATACCAGGATCAATAGGATCGTTATCTGACTGACGATCTTTGGACTCGTCATCTGCAACAGTATAATACGGTTTTAGGAGATTAAAATTATAAGTTTGTAATTTATTTTTTGATATTTGTAAGGTTGCAGTGCCGTTATTATGAATATGAATGATCTTGTAAGGACCTTTATAATTTTTAGATAATTTTTTATTTTGTACCTTTGATCTAGCATCGTATAAAAGGACTAAATCTTTTTCGTGAAACTCGTAAGTGCGATTATGAGTTTTGTCATAGTAATCTTTAGAATTTACCTTCGCTTTAATTTGATTTTTTCGGGCTTGTTCTCTGATAGTTGTTAATTTATTGGTAAGGTCTTTGGTCAAATCAGAATAATCAGTTTTAAATTTGGGATTGCTTATAATGTTTGGTATTCTGGGTTTTTGACCAAATACTAATTCGTACGGGATGATTTGAGTCGATTTATGTATATTTGTGTTGTAACTATAAATTGCGAAATTTAAGAATTCATCCCAATCATTAGCTGAGTTGTTAACGTAACATTTAAAATAGTCTTTGAGTGTTAAATGAGTACGTTCAAGTGCGCCATTGGTTTGGGGATGATAAGGTGAAGAAAATTTGTGATTTATAGTTAATAGTGTATTAACTTCTTTAAAAGTTTGGGATATAAATTGGCGTCCTTGATCTGAGAGTATGTTATTAGGAAATCCAAACTGTGTGCAGAATTGAAGAAATAATTTAGCAACAGTTTGAGCATCATGTCGAGGCATTGAAAATGCTTGTATAAATTTTGTTAAGTCATCTTGAAGTGTTAAAATAAAACGATTATTATTTTTAGTTCTTGGAAGAGGACCTACAATATCTAGAGCTATTTGCTCGCAAAATTTTGTAGCAGTAGTCGTGATTTGCATTGGATTTTTATTGTTTCTAAAATCCGTTTTAGATTGTTGACACGTTAAACATTTTTTAATATAATTTTCGATATCTGCTTTCATATTATTCCAAAAATATTGATTTTTGATTTTTTCGTACGTTCGTTGAAAACCTTGGTGACCGCTTAGAGCAGCGTTTCTCAACCTTTTTTGGCCCACGGACCGGTAAATTTATAGAAATAATTTCGTGGACCGGGCTTATTTTTAATTAGAGCCGGCAACTGGAAAAAAATATTGGTTTAAGATTTTTTCGATATTTTTTTATTAGCAATTAAGTTATTTATATATTTAAGCGACAACATAAACGTATTTCTCTATAAACAACAAAATTTAAACAAAAATTAAAAAGTACGTAACAAAAAATAAAGTAGTGTTTTTAAACATTATTAAAAAACAGAAATTAAAAATTACTAATAAAGTTGCAAATGTTAGTGTGAAATTTGTTGTTGCTCCTTCTGCAAAATTGTTTCAATGTCGGGTTGTATATTGCTTAATGCCAATCGAAGAGGTGAATTTATTGATAAACGATTCCTTGTTTTGGTTTTAAGAAGTGTCATAGCTGAGAATCCAGCTTCACACAAATAGGTAGTCGCAAATGGAAGGAGCATTATCATTGCTTTATTATGCAAATTTGGGTATTCATTTTTTATTGAAATCCAAAATTTCATTAAATCCACACTCGATAATTTTGATTTTAATGTAATATCTGAATTTAGTTCCAACAGACTTTGATAGTCTGCATTATTTAAATTTATGTTATTAATATTATTTTCGATAAAAGGATTTATTATCCATAAATTTTTCTCCTGCAAGTCAACGTTTGTAGGGAAATATTTTTCAAATCCATCATATAATGCTTGCAAATGTTGAATTATTAGTAAATTTAGATCACTAAGTTCTAATTCATTTTGTGTGGAAATGAATTCGTAGTAGGAATTAAATACTTCATAACTATTTTCTTCAATTTTTTTAATCCAAAATATTTTTTTTTCTTGAACGAATCAACTTTGTTAAATAAATTAAAAGTTGTTGTCATACGTCCTTGCAAACTTAAATTCAACTCGTTTATATAAGCAAATATGTCACTCAGATATGCCAATTTAGCAACCCAATACATATTGGAAAAACATTTCAATAACGGAAATTGTTTTTCAACCAAAAATATCTCCACTTCACTTCTTAATTCATACAGTCTTGCAAGCACTTTTCCTCGCGATAGCCATCTTACGTCTGCATGAAGTAAGACATGTTGATGTTCAGCTCCTACTTCTTGACAAAAAATGGCAAATAATCGGGAGTTCAGATCGCTTTTTTTAATAAAATTAACAATTTTGATCGAATCCAGGAGAACATCGTGTAATTCAGGTGACATTTTCTTGGCTGCTAAGTGTTGACGATGTATTATGCAATGAGTTAATAAAATGTCAGGAGAAGCAATTTCTTGAATCTTTTTTGTTACTCCGCAATGTTTGCCTGTCATATTTGCTGCACCATCGGTGCACAGACCAATACAATTCTTCCAATTTAAGGAATGTTTGGTGATGTACGAATTCAATAACTCAAAAATATCTGAACTTGTCGTGTGAGTTTCTAAATTTTTGCAAAATAATAATTCTTCTTTAATTTCTTCCGTAGAATAGTCAATGTACCGTACGTAACAGAGCAAAATAGCATTTTTAGAAATATCACAAGATTCGTCAATTTGGATGGCAAATATTGATGATTCCTTAATATTTATTATTAATTGGTATTCAATATTTTAAAGTGTCAATCCGACAACTAATCGTGTCATTTGAGAGAGGAATTGATCTGATCTTATCCACAGCTGAAGGTCCGAACATTTCTTTACATACATCAATTAAAGCCGGTTTAATTAAGTTTTCCCCGATTGAAAATGGTTTTTTAGTTTTAGCAATTCGCAGTGCCACTAAATAGGAACATTTCAATAACGATTTATTTGGAATAAACATTTCTTTAAACTTTTTCGTTTGGAGATTCAATTCTTTCTTTTGTCGCTCAAAATATTCCAACGGTTTTTGTTCTAGTTCGGGATGTCTTGATTTTAAATGTCGCAACATTTTGGAGGGTTTCATAGTATCATTATTTTTAATTTCTCTACATATTACGCACATTGGACGTACATCGTCGTCCGTAGAATCTGGCCATAGTACAAAACCATATTTTAAGTATTCATTATTATAGCGTCTTATAAAAGCTAACTTTTTCTTTTTGTTTGGTGGGTCTTCATTTGCACTAAATGTTTCAATATTTTCTTGTCCCTGATTAGAAACTTTGTTTTCACTAGCTGCTTCTATATTTTCTTCTCTCTGCGTAGAACTTGGAGTGCAAAAAAAGTTAAGTAAAGTTCCCTGTTTCGTTTTACTCATTTTAAGAAGACAAATGAAATTTTTATTTTCACAATAAATAACTTTTACTGCTCCACTCTAAGACTGGACTAGGCTGAACGTCAACTGACTGCGTCATATCTGGTAACAAGTATATTCCCACCACAAGCCCACTTCACACCCACTTACCTCATCAGAGGCAGGCCCGGGCGAAGGAA
This sequence comes from Elmis aenea, assembly GCA_947652605.1. Classification (NCBI taxonomy): domain Eukaryota; kingdom Metazoa; phylum Arthropoda; class Insecta; order Coleoptera; family Elmidae; genus Elmis; species Elmis aenea. Next base: position 40,646,066 of record OX393577.1, read on the forward strand.
TTATTTTTTTAATATAATATACATAAAATATTTACATTCAGATATTGCAAATTATTACGATGTCACTTTGGAAAATCATTAGTACATCTTATATTAAATTTTTCTCATATTTTTGAAATTACATGCGATCACTCACCAATTTATTCACGGACCGGTAACATTTTCCCGCGGACCGGCACCGGTCCTACGGACCCGGTGGTTGAGAAACACTGGCTTAGAGGACAATCGTGATTTTCGTATAAGATTTTCTTAATAGTCTCAAGATCAGTTGTAAGATTGTTGTTAATATCTCGAGTAACAAATAAGACAAAATAAAACAACGTCTGTTCTATATCAGCTTTACTTGGTTACTAAACAGGGTATGCGAATCGGGGTACAACAAGCATAGTACACTCCGTTGAAAATCAAAATAATTCCAAACATGCCGCCCGCCTTGAACGCCATTGGGGGGTTTAAAAAATATTATAAGTATAACATCAAAAGTAAATAGTTTACAAAAAGGTAAGCACTTTAGCATAAAAGGTAAGTACACATGACAACAAAATAAACTAAAATACAATGTAATCATTAGTCAATTTTACTTTAGTGGTAACGCACAAACTTTGGTGATGGCTCGTTTTATCACACCACTCGCGCACTTCACCTTAACAACACGCACCAACTTGTCCTTGCCAGGGATGACTTCCACGATGCGACCCAACTTCCACTGGACTGGAGGTAAGTTGTCTTCCTTGACGATAACCAATGTTCCAACCTTTATATCGGCGGAAACTTGTTGCCATTTTGATCGCTGCTGAAGTTCATGAATGTACTCATGGGCCCAACGGGTCCAAAAATGGGAGTTTAATCTTTGAATATATTGAAACCGATCAAGTCGATTAAGTTTAACATCTTGAATATCTCCATCTGGTACACTTGTGAATGGACGTAATATCAAGAAATGAGCTGGTGTTAATGCGCTGAGATCGTTAGGATCTGAGGATAGTGGGGTAAGAGGTCTAGAATTAAGGATACTTTCAATTTGCGTTAATAATGTATATAAATCTTCGTAGGTTAGATGGGCATCATGCATAATGCGTTTTAAATGATACTTAACACTTTTTACACCGGCCTTCCATAAGCCGTCAAAATGGGGTGAATTAGCTGGTATAAACTTCCAAACTACTCCTTGCAAAGTAATCTCATCTATTAAATTTTGTTTGTTATCGGCTAGAAATTGGTATAATTTGGACAGCTCGTTATTGGCGCCAACGAAATTCATACCATTGTCACTGAACACTTGGGATGGGGTTCCTCTTCGTGCTACGAATCTTCTAAAGGTTGAGAGAAATGCGTCAGTACTTAAAGATGTAACTAACTCTAGATGTATAGCCTTAGTTGACATACAAATAAATATTGCAATATAACATTTTGTTAACTTTGCTCCTCTTCCCAATTTATCCTTAATTAGAAGAGGGCCTGCGTAATCTATTCCTACATTACAAAATGGTGGCACAATAGCTACGCGCTCTGAAGGTAAGTCTCCCATAACTTGTTTATTTATTTATTTATTTAAAAAGGACAGAACAAAACAGGCCAAGCCCAAATTATGTTCTCGTTAATAATAGAATACATCGGTTGTAAAGTGTGATTGTTGACTGGTAATAGCCTTAAATCGAAAACATTTGATGCATTTTCTTACAGTTTGCTTCGCTAAATTTCTGCCTCCAATAGGCCAGTAAGTGTCGCGAATAGTACTTAGCAAAAGATTAGGTCCAGCATGGCATAGGATTTTATGATAATATTCAAACAATAAAGTTGTTAATTTGTGCTTCTTGGGCATTACCATCGGGTGTTTTTTGCCAAAATTAAATTGGGATAATTTCAATCTTCCTCCAACTCTAATAATGCCATTTTGGTCGATGAATGGGCTTAGAGGTAAGAGTTTGCTTCTTGGATTGAGAGGTTTGTTTTGCGATAGGTTCTTAATGTCATTTTCATAATGTTTCGTTTGTGTAATTCTAATTAATCGTATTAGGGCTTGTTTTAATTCCTTTACAGTAAGATTACCACAATGTCGTCTTGCTTTTGGTAGTTTGCAATTATGTGCGAAACGCCAGCACATTGCTGTCACTCTAATCAGTTTGGAAAAACTGGAGAATTTGTCAAAGGGAAATTCATTTTCCTCCGTTACAATGAGAGTTTGGGTAAATTTCTTATTTTCATCGGGTATTTCATTCGCAAGTTTCATCTCTGATCGAGGCCAATGTTGTGAATCTAACAAAAGCCATGGAGGGCCATGCCACCAGAGCAGGCTAGTCATCAGTTTTTTGGGCAGACATCCTCGGGATACAATATCCGCTGGGTTATCCGATGAACTTACATGATTGGTGCTTTCTTGTATTTGAGCTACCCTGTTCGCCACAAAGGTAGTCCATCGGTTTAACGGGGATCTTATCCAACACAGTACTATCTGGGAGTCTGTCCACAAAGTCTGTTTATGAATATCAATTTTCAATATGGGTTTCACCTTAATCAATAATTCAGCAAGAAGTACTGCTCCTAATAATTCTAATCTAGGAAGTGATAGGTTCTTTAATGGAGCTACTCTTGATTTTGCGGCCAGTAAATTTACAGTTGTTTAGTTTTTTGAATTGACAGATTTAATATACAAGCAAGCTGCATACGCATTGATTGACGCGTCGCAGAAACCATGAATTTCGGTATAGCACGATTGGTGACTCAAAGCAAATCTAGGTATAGTTAATTTATTTATAAATTTTAATTCATCTTCGAATTGCAACCACCTTCTGTGGATGTCTTGGGGTAAGGATTCATCCATTAATTTGCCAAAGTTGTTGGATGATAAGCTTAGCAATAATAACTGGTGCTAATAAACCGAGTGGATCAAATAATTGGGCCGTGGTAGATATATGGTTCTTTTTGTGGCCTTTGAATGTTCTTTTATTTGTGTAGCTGAATACAGTATAGTATCCGAGGAAGGATTCCAATAAATGCCCAATGTTTTGGTAGTTTTCTCGTTAAAACAAATGGGTTGGCAAGAATCGTTACTGCTTAATTCTGATAAGTTTGATTTCCATTTTCTCAGTGGCAATCCATATTCAAGTAAAATATCAGAAATATTGTGTTTTAGTCGTTTTAAATCATCCACTGTGTTACAGCCTGTGATAAGATCATCCATATAAAAATCTTCCATTATGGTTTGTGCTTCAATCGGGTAGGTATCCTTTATTTGCAGTGCAACTTCCTTTAGGCATCTAACCGCTAAAAAGGGGGCTGATGATGTACCATAGGTAACGGTATTAAGTTCATAAGCCTTAAGCTCTTCATCTGGGTTCTCACGCCATAATGTTTTCTGGTATTTGCGATCCTCTGGGTGCACCCAAACTTGGCGATACATTTTTGGTAATATCTGATGTTAGTACGTAAGGATGCATTCTAAAATTAACTATTATAGAAAAAAGGTCTCTTTGTATTGTCGGTCCAACAAATTGGGTGGCATTAATTGAAACTCCAGTATCTGATTGACACGAACCATCAAAAACTACCTTCAATTTGGTAGTTTCGCTATCAGGTTTTAAGACTGGGTGATGAGGCATAAAAAATGAATCCTCTGCAAACAATGTAGTTATTGTTAAATGGTTAAGGGTTTTATACTCATTAATAAAGTTGACGTAGTCCGTTTTTAAGGTTTCATTGGACTCTAAGCGTTTTTCAAGTAGTTTAAATCTGGATTTTGCTGTATCTAATCATTCTCCTAATTTGCTTAATTCAGAATTGAAGGGTATTCTTACAACAAATTTGCCATCGTCGCTTCGGGTTACAGTTTCTCTAAAATGATTCTCACAGTAGGTTTCTTCTTCAGTTAACCTGGTAGGTAATACGTGGCATTCATCTATCATTCAAGGTATTTAGGCTTAAACATGCTACAGAAGTCTTATCTCGCGGAAAATTTATTTCACCCGAAACAATCCATCCTAATTTTGTTTTTTGATAGATCTCACCTTTCGTTCCCTTCACCTGACCAACGCACAAGAGGTTCCAGAATAAGCCAGCTCCAATAAGCAAATCAATGTTTTTTGCTTCGTTGAAATTTGCATCAGCAAGCTTTATGTTTGGAGGAATTCGAAAGTGACTTGATTGAATTGTATTATTTGGCAGTATGCCTGTAATTTTGGGTAGAACGAGACAGTTTATTTTCGTTTTATAATTGTTGCATCTTGATGCAATTTTATAATTGACTTTATAGTCAGTTTGGTATTTTAACTTTAAAGAACCCTGATTTATTCCTGTGACACACATTTCAATTGGGTACAATTTTAATTTGAGTAATTTACAAGCGTGTTCTGAAATGAAATTTGATTGAGATGCAGAGTCCAACAAGCATCTAATGGTTTGTGTTTCTCCTTGTGAATCAGTTGCGTTTACTTGCGCAGTTGATAGCAAAGTTTCATTATTAGTTTGGGTTACAGAAGATAAATTTTTTGTAATATTTAACTGATCAATAGGTTCTGTGTTTGGTTCATCTTTAGTTTGATCGTTACTGTTGTGTGTTTCACGTTTAAATTCTAAATGTAAAACAGTATTGTGTTTTTTGTTGCATATTTTGCACATGGTTGATCGACAGTCAGACACAAAATGACCCCTTCTGAGACAATTCGTGCATAGCTTCAAGTCCTTTGTTTTTGAAAATCTGTCACTAGGACTAAGTTTTAGGAATTTTTCGCAATTTTGAATAAAATGACTTTCACTGCAATTTGGACACGATATTTTCGTAGTCGCATATGTTTTAGCATGTTTCGATTTGGTATCGTATTTGTTAATGATAGGTACTTTGTGTGTAATAGGGGTGGCGCTTCTAGATTCGACAGCTTCGAGAATGCTGTGACGTTTTTCTAAAAACTTAATAAAATATTCGTATTCTGGTAACTTGTCATTTGAGAGTTCTTAATTAATTTGAGATTCCCACTCACGAGCGGTTTTTCCATCAAGTTTATTTGAAACAATGGGCATAATTATTGCGTCCCAATGCTCGATTGGTTGACCTAATGACTTAAGGCATTGCATGTGGTTTTGTAAATTATCAATAAATTGTCGTAATTTTGTAGGCGATTCCTTTATCATTGACTCTAGATTTAAAATAGAATTTATATGATTGTTTATTATTTTACGTTTATTATTGTATCTCTGACACAAAGATTCCCAAGCAATAAGGTAATTTGAGTCGGTTGTTTCTAGTGCCTTTAACATATTGACCGGTTCTCCATTTAATTTTGATCGTAAATAACATAATTTTTCAACATCCGATAATGCCGCGTTGTTATGCACCAAAGCAATGAAACTATCCGAAAACTGACGCCATAATGTAAAAGTGCCGTCAAAGCATGGCAAATCTATTCGTGGTAATTTAACATTATTAATTTGTCTTGGTTGAATATGACGAGTAGATGCTATACCGTCCTGATCAGATACGTTACTACAACGTTCCGACCTGTCAGCTGAATTTCTAGCATTATCGTCAACTATGCTCGTAGCTTGAGCTGTAACAGCGAAATAATCATCTTGAAACTTTTCTCGTTCATTTAGATTTTTTTCTTGATCTTCTTCTAGGAGCTCAATTTCAGATTGTAGCTCGTTAAACATATCAAATAATGGTAGGACTCTTTCTAAACGTAATTGTATGCATTTTACTATTTCATTGGTTATGTTTGATGTATCGATGCTTGTTAAGTATTTTTCGAATAACGTAAGTTGAGCCTTAAGTGACCCTCTTTTGTGATGTAGCGATTTGATATCCATTATTTAGTAATTAATAAGAAAGTATGTAAGGGGTATTATAATTTTAAAAACAATGAATAAGGTAGGAAAATTATTGGAACGAACTTACAATTGCGTTGCAGCGCTCTTTTTCTTGCTTCAGTGGGACTGCTAGTAAGCTCCTTGTCTAGCTTCAGTAGGACCGCTAGGTATGCTTGTTGAAACGTGGTTCCAAGCGACCAGTTGATTTGGTGAGTTGACCTCGTGACATCGTCTCCAATGTTTGCCTGGGCGACTGGATTTTATATGTTTGATACTTTTCACTAATTATAATTATATTTTGCACTAATTATAATTATTTCGGGTGTGTAACTATGATTGATTAATTGATTTATCGGGGATCGAAGGACCAAATGTAAGATTGTTGTTAATATCTCGAGTAACAAATAAGACAAAATAAAACAACGTCTGTTCTATATCAGCTTTAATTGGTTACTAAACAGGGTATGCGAATCGGGGTACAACAAGCATAGTACACTCCGTTGAAAATCAAAATAATTCCAAACATCAGTAATGACAATTCTTTCGTTTAATATTTGGTAATCAAAGTCTTGAAAAATAAAATATAGTAATTTGAAATAATTTTCTTGACGAATGATTGTGTTTTGAGAAGTAATATCAGGGATAACAAATGACGTTATGTTATTAGCTAAAAGTAAAGTCCTGAGATTAAGAAGAACCTCAAATAATTGTTCGTGAGTAGCTGAATCAATAGAAAAATCTTTAATAAAAATTAAATATAAGATTTGGTTAGGAAAAAGTTGCTTACTTATAATATCGGTGATTTTAGCTTTGCATGGAAAATCATTTGGAAAATTTTCCTTTATGTAATCTAAATATTTATTATTATCTGAAAAATCGCATGACATGGGTATGACAAAGATTTTTATTCTTGTAATAGGAGTATTAACGAAAATAGGATCTGGAATTTTGATTTCCGATTGGTGGAAATCTTTAAAGTTATCAAAATTTAATGTATCTAAATCTAGTGCGCTTATTTCATATGCATCGGCATTGCCAATAGATTTACCCTTTTTATAGTGAATTTCGTATTCGTAATCTTCTAAGTGTAGTCGCCATCGCAATAATTAAGATGAAAGATTTTTACAAGATTTTAACCAACTTAGTGGCTTATGGTCGCTTTGAATAAGGAATTTTATACCATATAAATAGTGTCGACAATGCTTGCATGAATCAACAATAGCAAGGAGTTCTTTTTCTGTTGTAGAATATTTTTGCTCTGATGTATTTAAAGTTCTAGAATAATATGAGCATGGTTTTTCTATTCCATCTGTAGAAATTTGAGAAAGTACGGCGCCGATAGCTTTATTGGAGGCATCCGTAGTTAGTATGAATTGTTTGGAAAAATCGGGATATTGCAGTAAAGGTTCCGTAGTAAGAATTGTTTTTAAAGTCTGGAAAGCTTTTTGGCAATTCTCGGACCAAATAAATTTGTTCATATCTTTTCGTAAAAGAGAAGTTAGGGGCTTACTTAATTGAGAGAAATTTTTAATGAACTTGCGATAATAACCAACTAATCCAAGAAATGATTTGATATCTTTAATACATTTTGGAGTTGGAATTTTAGTTATCGCTTCTATTTTGTCTGGGTTTGGTCTAACGCCTTGATTAGAAATTATATGACCTAGATAAGCAATTGATTTGTGTAAAAATTCACACTTATCGGGCTGTAACTTTAGGTTATGCTTATCTAAGTGTTCGAATACTTTTCGGAGTTTAGTATTGTGATCATCTAAGGAGTTTCCGTAAACGATAATATCATCTAAGTAAACAAAGCATTTAGTGCCTTGCAAACCTGATAAAACTATATTCATCAGTCTTTGGAAAGAAGCCAGCCCGTTCTTTAGCCCAAATGCAATTCTGTTGAACTCAAAATGGCCTGTTGGAGTTGAAAAGGCAGTTTTAGGTTTGTCCGAATCGGACATTTGTATTTGGTGGAAACCTGAGGCTAGGCCGAGAGTAGTAAAGTAAGCAGAGTCTCCTAATTGATCGAGAATTTCTTCGATATTGGGCAGAGGATAAGAGTCATCGACAGTAACGTCATTTAATTTTCTAAAATCGATAACAAGGCGGAATTTTTGTTTACCAGCAGCGTCTGGCTTCTTCGGTACTATCCACAAGGGGGAGTTCCATGGAGAACATGAAGGCTGAATTATGTTTTGCCGTAACATTTCACCTATTTGATTTTTCACTTCTGTTTCGTGAATTTTGGGATAGCGATAAGATTTTGTAGAAATCGGGATACTAGAAGTAATTGGAATTGAATGTTTTAAAGTATCGGTTGTGGTAAGTGTATCGTTTGGTAAATAAAAAATATGAGAGAATTCGTTACAGATATTTAAGAGTGAGCTTGTTTCTTCAGAATTAAGATGATCTGTTCGAATATTGTCTAAAAGAAGTTTTTCGCGACTTTTATCATAAAATGATAAAACAGTTTTTATATTCGAGTTATTTGTGTTAGGATTTTGTGCATTATAATTGCATACGAAGATTTTAATGTTACTATTTTGAAAAATGAATTGTATCATTGGTTTTACTTCTTTTAACCAATTTAATTTATCTAGGCCGCAACCTAATTTAGGAATACCTAAATATAAAACATGATTTGAAATCATATGATTTCTCATTTTTACAAGGGCATTAAAAAGATTTTTTAATTTGGGTTTATCGTAGTAATTTTGTTTTATTACTAGGTAACAGTGGCGTGCGGTGGGTTTTAATGTAAATCTTCATCACCCACATATATATATACATGCTTAAATCCCGTAAAATAGCATGACAACGTATTATTATTAACTAGCACTACTAATAACTTGTAATAATCCAAAAAAGTTTTAATTAAAAAAAAATTCAACTTCTTACTAGTCTGTTATAATTCGTGATGTACATACCTGCGAGAGAAACTCTAGTATTTTTAACGAAGCTAAAGAAAATTGTAACTGATAATTTGAGAAATAAAAAAATTAAATTAAGATATTCGAGCTCTGCAACTTATTAACATAAAAAAACTTTTATTTTACAGACTGACTAAAATTTTTTAGAGCTATGACGGTTTTAACAAACTCTCCACTATGCAGTTGCATATTGCATTCATGTTTAATGAAATCGTATCCAACAATAAACGCTAAGCGCGAACACAATACTACCGCATTACCGGTGATCGGTGAATGCGTTTTTAGCTGTAGATGCTGTTTTCAAACCAGCATCTACAGCTAGTATATAGCTCCATCAACTGATACTTAATACGCATGCGTTAACTTCTACATCTCTATGCTATGAGTCCAGCCCTAGATGCTGAGCGCTACACCGCATTCACGGCCTTAAATGAGGCAGTCAGACAAATGCGATAAGTTATAAGATCTTTTTCCCCTTAACTTTAAAATGTAACTTTTAATGGACATAATAGTTCAATAAATACTGTCTACAAATTAATTTTAGAAAAACAAATTATATATTAAATTAATGTATGAAATATTTCAAAATTTTAAGGGATGCGCCGCATCCAACGCATTCATGGACTGCACGCCACTGCTAGGTAATAGATGAACCTTTGATCTAAGTTTAAAATAGATAATTCTGGGTTTTCTATGTTTTGTTCTTTTAAGTTTTGAACATTACCAAATTTTTCTTTAAATATTTTAGCAATTCCTTTATTCATGTCGAAGTCTGACGACACACAATGGGCTAAAGAATATTTATTACCTAAAGAAAATAAACTTTGTTCTACTTCTAAAATATTATCATAGAGTTTCATGTTAAGATTTTGTTTTAATAATTTTTGATATTCAGCAAAATTATTATTTAATTTATGATCAACATTTTTTTTAGAGTTCATTTCGTTATTATATTGATGAACTGCAGAACGATCATGTGAAATTATTTCCTTGCAAATTTCTTCAATTTGCAAACTAGGTTTTGAAATTTCAATTATTTTGTCGTTAAGATTTAAAATAGGAATTTTAGCTTTTTGATCGATATTTTTAACAACTATGTTTGGAATCAAAACATTTTCTTGTAGCTCGGTGTTACAAATTAAACCTTCGGAAATATCGTTTAAAATATTGACTTCTGTTATAATTTCACTTCTAGGAGGAATAATAATTTTGTCTGTGGAAATGGAATTGTTAAACTTAGTTGAAAAATTGTTGTTTTACAGGATTATTTTTATAATCAATTATTGCATTTTGTTTTTGAAAGAAATCGTCACCTAAGATTCCGTCGTAGCAAGTTGAAATTCTTTTTGCGTTTACTACATGAACGATTTGTTCAACTTTAAAATTATTTAAAGATAATTTTAATGTTGTTGAACCAAGTGAATTAATTGTTTGATCTGACGATATCCCATGAATTCGAATTACATCTTGTTTATTCAAGTAAGTTTCTGAAGGGATAAGTGCGTCGTGTTTAATTATTGAAACAGTAGCACCTGTATCAATTAAAAATTTTAAAGATTTATTTGTAGAATTTGGAACATTAAAGCAGAGATATTTTAATTTCGATGATTGCGTGTGAAAACCATAAAAAAAGTAAAGATTTTCATTTTGTTGATAATTCATTGCGTTTGTAAAGTTTTGAATGCCTGAGCTAATTGTTGTTCCTCCTGCGCGACATTCGACGCAGTTGGAATGTGCAAGTTTAAATTACTTACGCGATTTTGATTAAATTGTCTTTTACGACACTCGGAAATTAAATGTCCTACGTTTTTGCAATAGTTGCATATTTTTGTGTTCGTTGCAGGACTAAAGTTTGAATACGATGGTCTCGAGTAATTTTGTCCAGCAGGATTTGTGTTATCCCGGCGTTGGAAATTATTCGTGTTTGGACGATTATAGTTACTATTAAAATTAGGATAACGTTGATTTGAGTTGGAATTTGGATAGTAAGAACTTTTGTTAAAATTACTTTTTCTTTTTCGACAGTTTTGAGTTGAGTGGTCAGAAGTTTTACAAAAGGTACAAGAATTACTTTTATGGGTATAAACTAATATTTTTTCTTCTTGTAAGGCAAGTGAAAATGCATCATTAAGAGTTTTTATATCTCGACCTCTTAACATTTGTGAAATTTCGGGGCGAGAATGTATTATAAAACGTCTGAGGGCAGTATCGGTAATTGCACGTTTTACACCGCTCATTTCGTGTTGTCTTTCTGAAGGTATACTATTCAATTGAGCTTGTATGCATTCGTTTTTGATTTTTTCTAATCTTTTAAAATAATCAGTAATCGTTTCATGAGGGAGTTGTCGAATAGTTTCTAATTCTTCGTGTAGCTGAACGAGATGTTTTGAGTGAGAATAATATAATTTTAATTTTTGTTTTAACTGAGTCCAAGAATCTAAATTATTTAATTCGAGTTCGTTAACTACGTTTGTTGACAATTGTGATACTGCATAGAGAAATAATGAAGGTTGTTGTTCTGGAGAAGCAAGTGAGAATGCCGAATTTACATTTTGAATAAATGTATTAAGTTCTGTACGATCTCCGTTATATGGTTTAATAAATTTAAAAAGTATAGTTAAGGGAAGTTCATTTGGTGGAATTGATTCATCATTGATAAGAGAATCCATCATTATTTATTTTGTATAATAAATAAATTATTTATAATTGTTTTATTTTTTATTTTATAAAATAAAAAAAATTACGAGTTAGATAATTATTAATAAAATATTTGATTTAAGAGATTTACGAGATTTAGGGAATTAGGAGAATATGAGATAGGAATGTAAGCTTCACATATATAATAATAAATTGATCTAGAAATTGATTCCTACCTTTTATCAAGTTTTCTTGCGATGCGTTGTGGGTAATGCCGTTGATGGTTGAAACCAAAAGTGAAGTAGGCCAGCTATTGCATTCTTCCGTCTTCACCCGGCGTTGTTTGGATTATTTTTCAATAATTAAAGCACTTCGTTGCACAATGTGTAACAATTGTTTACAAGATATTAACACGATGTACCCCACTGTTATACAATCAAAAGTGAAGAAGGCCAGCTATTGCATTCTTCCGTCTTCACCCGGCGTTATAATAATTATTGAAAACTACTTCGTTGCACAATGTTTACTAATTGTTAACAGAATATTAACACGATGTACCCCACTGTAACACAACGTTGTTTTTTTTTTTTGTTAACCCCACACCATGACACCAATTGTTGGATACCAAACTGGACAGGGTGGTACCTGACACCAGGGCAGCTTTTACAGGGCTCCGTAACTGGAAATCACTATTAGTTGCCAAATAGCCATTAAATAATAACACTTTAATAATTGTATTTAATCTTTATTTGATAAAACTACAACTGATGTTGCCAGAGGCCAGAGGTGTTGTTTAGTCGAGGGCTAAAAGTGATCTAATTAAAAAGGTTTACAACTGACGCTAACCTTGGCTTAGAAAAATAATCTCACTTACAAAATTCAAGGGGTTTGTCTTAGGAATGCATTAAATCAAAGTGGCTTAGTTCAGCGCAGCTGCAACATTGACGCGTTGGCTTAGAAAAACAAACTCAATATATTTCGATACAAATTATGAGATTTTTTATGAAACACTTTGGTTTTAAGTGCAGCTGGTGTTTTACCGGATATAATAAATAACAATAATCGAATTAGTTAAAAAGTAAAATGAAAGCATCTTTGTTTAGGGCAGTTGCAACAATGTACTTACAATTTAATTAAAATATAAAAGTTTTTAAAAATCAATTTGTTAAATAAAATTATTTACCTGGCGCAGTCGTACGGATCGCGAAAGAGTCTCTAAAGATCCTCTTCGTTTTTTAAAACGTTTATTCGCGATAGTGTGGTTATTTAACTTTAAAGTTCAGTGACTACAGTGAACCATCGTCCCAAAGGCAGCATCTAAGCTAACCATTGGATTACTCAAAAAAGGACCAGAAGGACATGCAACTTGCCATAACCTTCAGTCTGTAAGTACAGTATTTTTATGTCAGACTCCTCTGTCCAAAATCCTTCAGTAAACCTTGACGCAGAGTTAGATTTAGTGAACCTCATTGCAAATTTAAGCATCGAAATGGCTCATCCATCATTCGACGTAAAAAATTTGTGTATTTTACAAAGTTTCGACGGTAACCCCAAGGATTTAAACGAATTTTATACCGTTGCAACAAAACTTTTTAATTATTACTACGACGCAACACCTGGAAATGTCAATTGCATCCTTTTACACGGCATTTTAAGTAAGCTCATTGGTAGAGCAAAAGAAGTCGTATCGATTCATAGTTGCGACAACTGTAATCAAAAATACCTTGATACAACATTTTGGAGACCGACGTGACTCCCTCACAAGAGACCTGGTGAACATGAGACAACTACCAAACGAGACGCCACTACAGTTTTATGAGAAGTGCTTAACCCTTATTCTCCTAGCGTCGTCAAATGACGACGTTTACCTGTCCTGTAATAATGGTGTATTGTCAGGTACCTGATGATTTTAAACCTGTCAGCTTAAGTTTAATTACTCAGGTAAACAATTGTTTTCATTAATGTAGCCATTGCATCGCAGTAAGTTGCAGACTTCGAACATATTTAATTGTTAAAAGTGACCAATTTACGAGAGAACACGAAAACCATGACGTCAAAAAAGTAAGTACTAAATAATATAATTACGGTAAAAATATTTTATTTGTTTACATATTTTGAATATATAATAGTCAAGTGTTTTTTATATAAAATGTAATTATTTATAATAACATTTATAAGGGAGTTATTTCGCTTTAAATTTGATTGTCGTCATATGACGACGCTAGGAGAATGCATGTACTAACATACCCTATTTGTCCTTAGATTTTTGAGTGTAGCCGAAATGATGGATTTGTTAGAAAATGATGATAGTGACCAAGATATTTTTATTGAACCACCTGCAGTTAATGAGCTAACAGACGAAGATTCAGATGAAGAAGAAGGGACGAATATAAACTGTTTATCCAGAAATCAACTAATGGCACCGGCAGAGAAAAAACAGACCAGAAAAGAAGTTTCAACTATTTTCAACCTAAACAAAATACCAAAGATCACCAAAAAATCAAAAAAAGATCAAATTATATGGAGCAGTGGCGGTAAAACTATACATATACAACCTAGTCAATTTCATCTTATGGCAGAAGAAAATATTGATGAAGTCACTGCTGTTCAATATTTTGAACGGTTTTTTGATGATACTTTAATCGAATTAATTATTACTGCCAGTTCCGAATATTGCTTATCAAAAAACTGGCCAGATATAAAATTAACCAAAGAGGAACTGCGAGTATTTTTTGCCATTTTAGTTGTTTCTGGGTACAATCCATTGCCAGGAAAAGCAATGTATTGGAGTACATGTAGTGATTTGCGCAACATTGCGATATATAAATCTATGCGGAGGGATAGATTTGATAATATCATGAAATCACTTCATTTTAAATCAAATTTAAACTTAGACAAGCTCGATAAGTTTTCCAAATTACGACCATTAATTTCATATATTCAAAAAAAATGTATGGAAAATTATACACCCACCTCAGCAATATCGCAAGATAAGGCAATGGTGGAATACTTCGGTAGGCACGGATGTAAGCAAGCGATTAGAAATAAACCAATACGATTTGGATACAAGGTTTGGTGTCAAAATTCACCATCTGGTTATCTAATCGCCTTTGATCCTTACCAAGGAAAAACTTATCGAGGAAATGAAATAATGGAGAGTAAATTTGGTAAATGTTCATCTACAGTGCTTTACTTGCTAGACCAATATCCTATACAGGGTGGTCCACATAGAAGGGCCACTATTGGGATCTCATAAACGGTAAGAGCTACAAAAAAGTTTAAATTAGACAAATTGTTCCATTTTCGGAGACCTATTCATTGATGCTTTAATGTAATAATCAACAAAAATCAAAATAGGCATTTTTTTTTAATCGTTAATAACTCGGTTATACTTGATAGTACAAAAATATTTTTGGGGAAAAAGTTGTAGATTTTTTTACGCTTTATAAAATGACAACATTCATTTGTTTCAATATTGTTTCAATTCTTAGATAAATTACAAACTTGCATTTTTTTTTAATGGAAACCATAGTTGGCCATGACTTTATGTGAAAGAGTATTTTTTTAGCCTTTCAAAAATATATAGTTTTACATATTTGTTGCAAAAAATAGCCGAGATATGGCCAATTTTGTGAAAATTCGATCATCAAAGTTTGCCATGATTTCGTAAACAAGTGATGTTTGCATATATTAAACAACTTTTTTTTTTTTAATGTTTAATAAGCTAGTTCAACATATTTCATGTTATGCATAGCTGGGTGCGTAGTTGGTAGTTAGTAAGGGAAATGTGAGGGAAGCTTAGTTCCCTGTGGCGTATGGCGTTTAGCCTTCATCACTAGAAGTTAGGTGTATGTCCTGCGGTAATCTGCGTTTTAGTCTTGTGTATTTTCTTTTTACCGATGTTGTACAGAGCAGCACTTTCACAGTTCACTAGATTTTTAAAGAATGTTTTTGTTAATTTTTTAATAAATTCTTGAATAGGTTGTATTCCGAGTTCTTCGTGAAGCTGTGTATTTCGAACAAACCATGGCGCGTTTATAGCTAGTCGGAGCACTTTGTTTTGGTATGTCTGTAGTTTTTTAACGTTGGTTGGTGACGTGTTGCTCCATACCGGACAGGCGTATGAAAAGATAGGCCGCAACAGCGACTTATATAGTAGGAGTGTACATTTAATTTTTAAAGTCGATTTTCTATTTATTAGTGGATACAGCTGCGAAAGTCTGGTGTAGCACTGGTTAAGCTTTTTGTTGATGTGTGCACTCCATGTCAACCTTGTATCCAGGTACATACCAAGGTACTTGATTTTTCCATGGGTCCATTCGATATCGACACCGCTGACTTTGATGTTGAGGGTTGGAGTTATTTTTTTTAGGCTAAATATTTTGCATACGCATTTGCTGGTTTAATTTGATTCTCCAGTGGTTTAACCAATTTTCTACGACGTTTGTCGCGTTTTGTAAGTCGTAGATAGCTTCAGCAAGGTTGTGACTTCTGGTTATAATGGCTGTGTCGTCTGCAAACATTGCAATAGTGGCATCGGTTGGTGGAAAGTCGTGGACGTAGATGTTAAATAGAGTGGGCCCCAGAACACTACCTTGTGGGACTCCTGCTTGTATGGGTGTTTTGGTTGAGAGTGTAGAATTTATTCTTACTTGGAAGTTTCTGTTTGAGAGAAACGATTTGATTATGGTTTGAAGGTAGGTTGGCATATTTATTATTTTTATTTTGTGTAGCAATCCTTCAATCCAGACTTTATCGAATGCTTGTGCTATGTCTAAAAATAGTGTCGTTGTGTATTCTTTTCTTTCAAACCCAGTTTCTATAAGCTCGGTGATCCTTTTAAGTTGGTGCGTTGTTGAGTGAGCCTCTCTAAATCCAAACTGAAAGCGGAGAAGAATGTTTTTTGCTGCAAGTGTTTTGGTTAACCTCGATTGTATTATTTTTTCCAGTACTTTGGAGAGAGTTGGCAGAAGGCTGATTGGTCTATAACTGTCCACTGTTTGTTTTGGCTTGCCTGGCTTGGGAAAGGGTAAAATGATTGCTTCCTTCCATTTATCTGGAAAGTATCCTTTTCTAAGCATCGTATTGAATAAAGTTGCCAGGAAGGCAAACACTTTTTTAGTGAAGAATTTCAGCACTACGTTTGGTATGCCGTCGTTTCCTGGAGATTTTTTGAGGTGAAGTTTCTGGGTAATTTTTTTAATTTCTGCGGGTGATGTTGGTTCTATTTCTTTTGTAGTCTCGTTTATTTCGGTAATTTTTATACGATCTTCTATGATTAAGCTATTATGGTTGTCCGCTGGAAACGGTGTAAAGACACCCTCGAGGTGCGCGGCGAAGACCCTGCACTTATCCTCGTCCGTGTAGTAATTGTTGTGTCCCTCTGTAATAACCGAGATATTATGGTTTTGCTTTAAAATTCTTTTTGTTGCTCGCCAGAGTCCTGGGTCTTCTGGCTTTAGTTCTTCTACAAATCGTTTATATGACTCGATTTTGTAGTTGTCAAGTTCCCGTTTTACTCTGTGCGTTAGTTTGTTGAGTTCCTTTTTGGCCAGTGGGTTTCGGTACTTATTCCATGCTCTTCTTAATCGATTTTTCTCTGCGATTAGGTTTAGTATATATGTTGGTGGGCAGTCTATTTTGCTTCTCCTTTGATTGTGCTTGGGCTTTGTAATTGAGTCACGAACGCTGTTACATATTGTTGTTGTTAGGAATTCAACGTAGTGGTCGATGTCTTCTTTCTTGTCTAAATTGTCTGGAGAGGTGATTTTAGTATCAAGGATGATTTGAAAGCGTTTCCAGTTGACCCTGCCCTTTATTAGTCTTGGAATGGATTCGACAAATTCTGGGGTTTGTATAAATGATATTATCACTGGCAAATGATCTGAGTTTAGTTCTGTGGCGACTGTTTGGTTTATTTGTTGTGTGAAGTTCTTAAGCACAATGATATCTAATATGTCTGGCCTGTGATCTTCTCTGAGAGGGCAATAAGTTGGTTCTTTGGGGGCATAAACAATGAGATTCAGATCTGATGCTATGTTGTTTAGTCGAGTTCCGGCCGGATTGTTTACACGACATCCCCAATTGGTATGTTTGCTATTTAGATCTCCCAATATTAGTGTTGGTTTCTCGGTTCTGAATAGTTCTGCCATATCTGCGTGTGTAATTTGTTTATTCGGTGGTTTGTATGCTGCTGTTATGTTGATGTTTTGAAGATTCTTAAATTTTATTTTGACCGATATGTTCTCTATGTTTGTGTCGGGTCTGCTTGGAGTTTCGTGATGGTTTATATTTTGTTTAAGTAAGATTGCTACTCCTCCAGAGGCTTTGTTTGCTGGCCTGTCTCTTCTAGTTACCACATAGCCCGGTATTTTAAATTTTTCGTTTGGTATGAGATGTGTTTCAGTTATGCAGGCTATGTCTATTTTGTGCCTTAGTAGAAATGATGCAAATTCATGACGTTGGTTGATTATGCCGTTCGCATTCCAGTTGAGGAGTGTGGTTTGTTGTAGTAGTTGGTTTTTGTTACTGCTGGAATTATTGCTGTTGTTATTATTATTGTTTATGTTGTTGTTAACCATTTCTTAGGTTTGGTAAGAGATTTGTTATTAGAAAGGATTTTATTTCATTGATGTAAGGCTTGATAAGCGTTAGAATCAGATTGAGTATGTTTGTTAGGTCTAGTTGAGTGTTTGTGTTTGAGTTGCTGTTGGAATTTTGGGTTGTTTCGTTTTTTGTTATTTCCGCGTAGCTTTTATTATTTTGAGTTGATTTGGGGTGTATTGGGGTGTATTGTGAGGGGATGAGTTCGGAAGTGCGTGGTTGCTGCGTGTTTGATTGTGTTTTGCGAGTTTTTAGGAGGCTAAGATGGTATTGGCATCCTTTGTAGTTTGCCGGATGCTGTTCTCGGCAGTTTGTGCAGGTGGGTGGTTCATTGGGTTCTTTTTTGCAGTTTGTAGAAAGGTGTTCTCCTGTGCATTTTACACACCTTTGTTCGAGTTTGCAATAATTTTTTGTATGACCATACCTTTGGCATCTGTGGCATTGGGAGATGCCACGAGTTTTCTTCCTTGGTTCGACTGTTACTATCGCCCTGCATATTTGGTTAACATTGAATATTTCTTTTGCTTTTTCGTTGTTGGATAATTCTACTGCTATTACTGGAATTGGGTATTTTTCTTTGTTATAAAGTCGGGTTATTTTGGTAATTGGTAAGTCGAGTTCAATTATGCTCTCTGTTAATTCTTCTACTGTTATTGAGATGGGTACATTTTTTATTACGACCGAAAGTGGCTTGGTATTAATGTTTTGGTATGTGTGAAACTGAATTTTGTTTTCGGTATAGAAGGCTGTGAGCTTCCTGTAGTCATCTGCGGTGGTTAAGTTAACTTTTATATATTGGGCTGAGTTCTGGGTTGTATAATTATTTTCTATTGTATCATCAATATCTTGAACAATAGCTTGGTAGTTGGTTGCGTCATGTAGAAAAATTGGTGGTATTTTAATAGTTTTTTCGTTTGTTTGGTTATCTTCGCGAGAATTCGAAGTTGTTGGTATTAGGTGGTCTGGGATGTAATACCTGTTTTGTGATAAAAGAGATTCAGGTGTCCACGTGTATCGTTTTTGTGAGGTGTCAATGATAGGAGATAAGTCGTTTGCTTTGCGTTTGGCGGTCATTGTTTAATGCGTGTACGGCCACGCGGCCCCCTTATCGGTAGTGTGTATTCTATGTTAGTTTTAAGAGTTACCTTATTCCTGTGCACAATTATTATTATCACTATTGGTTTATGATTTGGTTATAAACCGTTATTCGGAAAATTATTTGTCACTGCACGTCCGTTCAGGTTGATTGCTCGGTCGCGACTATTAAACAACTAAACGTCATTGCCAAGTAAATTCTGAAACAGCCGCTACGTTTTTATCACTTACAAAGTAATATTCTAACATATTAAACTTTTCAAAGAGTTAAAATTTAGCCATGTTCACAATACGACAATAAACAGTTATAAAATACAAAATAATACAGGGATTTGCTTTAAAGTTGAAAAATTTACTTCGAAATGACGTTTAGTTGTTTAATAATTCCAAACATTACTTGTTTACGAAATCATGGCAAACTTTGATGATCGAATTTTCACAAAATTGGCCATATATCGGCTATTTTTTGCAACAAATATGTAAAACTATATATTTTTGAAAAGCTAAAAAAATACTCTTTTTACATAAAGTCATGGCCAACTATGGTTTCCATTTAAAAAAATGCAAGTTTGTAATTTATCTAAGAATTAAAACATTTTATAGTGCGTAAAAAAATCTACAACTTTTTCCCCAAAAATATTTTTGTACCATCAAGTATAACCGAGTTATTAACGATTTAAAAAAAATGCCTATTTTGATTTTTGTTGATTATCTCGCGTGCCATGGAAATTTTTAAAAATATTAAAGCATCAATGAATAGGTCTCCGAAAATGGAACAATTTGTCTAATTTAAACTTCTTTGTAACTCTTACCGTTTATGAGATCCCAATAGTGGCCCTTCTATGTGGACCACCCTGTATATACCTTGCTTTCAACCTTATCATAGTTTATAAGTTTATAGTTTATATGTCTCAAATTTAATTTACATTGTAATATACTTTCACAAATAAATCTGAAATTATAAAACATACCAAGATTATTATTATTTGTAGTCATATTCCCCTAGCGTCGTCATATAACGACAGCTCCTAAGTCAGGACCTGCGTCCTGTAATTTAATAAAAAGTGATTTTTCATGTATCTATGGCCATTTTTAAACAACTGATTGAATTTCAAAACATTTTGATAAATATTTCTTAATTCCGGAGAATAGGGGTTAAGGCTGTTAAACACCGTATCCAATTATGTAGAGCTTCACAACAACAACATTACGGTGAAGCAAAGCAAGAAAGACTTCTTCAGGCAGCAAGCGTTAACCACCTTCCTGGCTGGATTACGAGAACCACTTGGCGCAACCATCCGAGCTATGAGACCAGATTCCCTAGCCAAAGCGATCCAATTTATTCAAGAAGAAGAAAATATCAGATACCTACAGAAACATCATGGACCGTTTACGTTTTTAACCAACAGAAGACCACAGCAAACCCAACATCAACCTGCTATGCAAATGACTTTACCAACTCAATATCGACAACCAATAATGTGGCAATCGCAAACGCCCACACAACAGTTCCCTAGAGGACCAATACAGATAACACCAAGGCCAAACCCACAACCACAGCGTTTCCCAACGAATCAGCAAGTGTTTGGTAGACCGCAAAACGTGTGGACTCCAAGAAACAATCCTGGACCCTCACAACAACCGAAACCGACGCCAATGAGCATCTCTACGAGAAATACACTTCCAACAATGCAAAGCCAAAGAGTAAATCATTTTAAACCGCAATCTCGACCTACATTCGTCTCTGAAGAACTTTTCAATATTGAACAAAACGAACAACTTTATGAAAACCCCTCGTAGGACCATTATAACTACGGCGACTACTCCGATGACGTACCAACTGACGAATTTACACCTGAAAGTCAATTTGAACAAACATATGACGAACAAAATTTTCAATTGGACGACAACGAACTGCAAGTAACATAGTAGAACTGCACACTTTTACTGACAAAAAAGAATTACCCTACCTACCCTTTCGTGAAACTAATCATAGTACCCATTGTTTACAAGTATCTGTGTACGAATAATAAGGTGGATGAAACATATGAGCCTCCTACTGAATTAGAATCCTATAACAAATACAAGACACGAGGCATGCTTCGCAAACTGAAGGATAGACTCAACAATTGACGACAACCCACACGTATGTGCCTTGTCCAAGCCATAATTGCATCCCTATCTGCATGCGATCCTTTGGAGGTCCACTCCTGAAGAGAATCAACTTTTAAGAAAAATCAACCTTATCAACATGTTTGAAGAAATATTGGAAGAAGTAGATGAAACAGTACAACGAAAGCAGACTCCGCTGTTCAGAAAGGACCGACATCTTTCTACAGCGCTAACGAACACGGAAATAGAGTATATATTTCACTTCAAGAACAACACCAAAGCATTAAAACTAGAACATCGATTGTTATTAGAGACTATCTCTGATAAGAAATTGGTTTTAACCCACCCAAAATACTTATATAGTTGGTTCATGAACAACAAAGATAAAATAGCTGCGGGTGACCATAAACGTGAATATAATGAACTATTAAGAATAGCATTGTTAACAACAAAGTTGGGTGTAATAGATTACACTGGAGAACCTGACATAGATTACACATATCATACTACCCCGGAATTAGAAACATTATATAACATAAAAACTAACTTAGATATACTGTTTATTAATATCACCTATAGCAAACTTATTTGAGCAAACATGGACACTAGGTGACATAAATGGATGTGCTTACGGCAATTTACATCTTATATACATTCAGCCCAATAATGTCTTTTTATGTACGCATGCACATCTTGCTGGTGTCAGAGATATGTTCAATTCTTGGTTTGATACACTACTATATTCATTACACACTAACAAATACCCATCATACAATCTTTATAACAAGGTGTTAGAACTAATACGTTTATATACTGAATTCAGTAATATATATCCTGAAGATGTGTATATTTTCACAAAATCGTGGCCCTCTTGTCGTATAAGTTGCTATCTCAAACACATAGAAGGCAAACACATGTTTTATGATTCCTTAACTAAGGATTTAAGTAAATACAATCACACATCTTTGTATAAGAGACTTATGATGCCTATACTCACCACAGAAGAAGCCCATCTCGAACTCGAATTGTCAGGATTGTGGAAATGCTTCGGATTCCCCATTGTGGATATGGATGCTAGTGTGAATTCCTGGTTGGACAAAGGTACAATCTTAAAAAGCGATTTAGAAACAATATCTTCACAGCTCAGTTGTACGTTTAAATTAACATTTTGTAGACAATACTTTAAAGAGAAGAGGAAATGGCCCGGTGTAAGATATGACAACACAACAGCCAAGCACATACAGGCAAACATAGACAAAGACACTTGGTCAGAAGATTTAGCTTTGCCATGGATATCAGAAGATTTTAAGGGTGTTCATTTTACTAAAACATTCGAATTCGACATGCATGTGGACTTATCCGATTTATTAACTGACCGAGCTATCATACCCAGCACCTACCACTGGATTCATGAAGTAGACAAACAAGCCCATAGAAGCTTGTATGGTCATTTCCCTCAAGGACCACCTTTTGCTCCCAAAAGTGTTATATTGGCTTATCTGAGTCTACCCGAACTGTCTGTATCCGAGATCATATCAGTGATATCATCAGGTGTTATTCCCATGAACTGGAGAATCATTGTGGCAGTGGTAAAGGAAAGAGAATTCAAGAGAACCAACGGAAGATGGTATGCAAAACACACACTAGCAATTAGATTGTACCAAACAGCAACAGAAAACAACATTGCGAAACAAATATTCCCTTATGTTAAACAGCAATCAATGACAATGAGTGAAAGTCAACTTCTAAGAACAATACTTCGCATGAGTTATCCTACGGATAAGCCCACACAACATAATTTTTTTTTTTTTTTTTTTTTTTTTTTTTAAATTAAAACACTAGGTGTTTGGACACTAAAACTGGTCTAGAAGTAAGACCAACCATTAGTTTGTATCTGTTAAATCTTAAATCTAAGTTACTTAGCTAAAATCAGTCCAGCGACGTATTTTAGTTGTCTTTGTTATTCTTAGGGAAATAAAGACACTAACACTTGCACAATGCTCTGCTTTTACACAGATCACTTAGAAAGTTCGAACGGTTTGGTTCTCTTCAGTCTACGACATAAGTTTTGGTTGTCTAGCAGCTGGAGAACTTCTGGATTTTCGTGTAGGTGAAGCCTGGCTTCATGCTTCTTTGCAAATCTTTTGATTTCTTCTTCAACGGTTAAGATACTCAGGTCTCGATGAAGGTCGGCGTTTCTGACAAACCAGGGAGCGTTGGGCATTTCATGTAACACCTTGTTTTGGACAGTTTGTATCTTACGTATATTTGTAATTTTTGCACACCCCCATAGTTGTATTCCATACAACCACGTAGGTCTAATAATTTGTTTGTAAATCAAAATTTCGTTGTATAATGACAGTTTGGAATATTTACCAATAAGCCATCTGTATTGTGCGGTTTTAATTTTAAACTCCTTTTCTTTTTTCTTAATATGTTCTTTCCACCTTAATTTAGCATCAAGAGTCATACCAAGATACTTTGCAGTGTTTGCGTGTGAGACAATGGTTTCATTGATTGTTATTGCTGGAGAGTTTCTCAATCTTTTATTTGTAAAGTTGATATGGGCTGATTTCGTTTCATTTAGTTTAATTTTCCACTTATTGGTCCATTCGTGTATGGCATCACTAGCTGTTTGTAGTTTTTTGGTGGAAATTATATCTGTTTTACCTGTTGCCAGCAATGCTGTATCGTCCGCGAAAGTAGCCAATTTCACTTGATTCAGTTTTGGTATATCACTGGTGTAGAGTAGATACAGGACAGGTCCAAGGACACTCCCCTGTGGCACTCCTGCTTGTATTTCTTTCAATTCCGAATAGGCTTCTCCTTGTTTTACTCTAAAAAGTCTATTAGAAATGTAGGAAGTTAAAATTTTTACATATTGGTAGGGCAATATTTTGTTAAGTTTATAGATTAATCCTTCATGCCACACTTTGTCGAAGGCTTGTGCGACATCAAGAAATAGCGCTGAACAGACATTCTTTTCTTCAAGTGCTTTTTCTATTATAGCGGTAATACGGTGTACTTGATCTATCGTTGAGTGTTTAGGTCTGAATCCGAATTGATGATCAGGAATTAGTGATGCATTCTGGATGATTGGTTTTAATCGTTTAAGTATTAATTTTTCAAACAACTTTGATATTGTAGTCAACAGAGAAATTGGCCTATATGATTTGACACAACATAAATATAGAAACATTGTATTGGATTTTTCTAATTGGTGCATGCAATTTAGGTTAGAGTTGTGTCAACGCATATTTGAGGACTTAAGACAATTTGTTTGGATTGAAAAATGTATATACTTTTTCTCACATATTTCCTCTTCTGTGCGTGATTTTGTTTCAAGACAGATTTTCTCCTCCAGAGCAAGGCCATAATGGATTACCCAAAGAAAGCACACGATGCTATTACGGCACAGAATCTTGGTTTGAGGGTCAAAGACAAAAGGGTTGGACTTTGATAACAATATGTTTGATTCTCCTTGCAGCAGAAATCTGTCGTACTACTGCTACATTGCTAGGGCAAGGTGACAATCAGGTTATTGTGCTCAAAATACCGACAATTAAAGCTTTACAAGAAATGGGAATGACCGAGGACGAATACGTGCAACACTATAAAAATACAATATACAAACTTGCAGACTTAGCAGGTTTACCTATTAAACCCGAGGAAACATGGGACTCTAGTGATTTGTTTGAATATTCTCGTGAATACTATATAAAAGGTACCCAGGTAAGTACAGCCCTTAAAAGAATTTCAAGACTGTCAAGTGAAGCAAATCAAACAATACCGTCAATGAATACCGATATATCGAGCATGTTTTCTACCGGTGCCGCAGCAGCATCAAAGGATTCCTTGGCCATAACTGCATATTTTACAACCATTTTTGAAGCAGCCCATACACTAAGGCTTAAGAACAAATGGTTTAGAGAACGCCCTTATGAGCACACCAGTGTTATGCTATGTGTTACCAGAATATTGGGTGGGTACCCTATTACCTTGTATCCGAACTTTTGTACAAGATCTATACAAGATCAACTCTCCTGCAACTTACATTTGCTCAAAACTATTTCTGCTGTGCCACATTTAAAACCTTACATATCTATGGTTGTAAACATTAATCCTAAAATACGCGTAGATTACCTGTCATTGATAAAAGACCCTCAAAGCATACCCATAGACATGCCTACGCAACCTGAGAACTACATAAGATCTGTTATAAAAGAAGGGTTACCCACTCTCATCAAAAACAAACAAATAGCAAGTATCTTCAATATCAATGCTGAACAAGAAAGTGTGAAACTTGTTACAGATTTGTTGAATATAGAACCTATAAATCCTAAACTTATAAACAAATTGTACTCACTGTCAAACGTAGGCCTTCAAGAGAAAATACAAAGCCGTTTTTCTAACACACGCTCAATACAAGCAGTATCTTTACAAACATGGGCCAATGAACTTGAGGTGAAACAACGAATAGAGTTGATAGAAGACAGCCACAGTAAACATTTAGAAGGATTAGTGATTTATAATAATCACACTGTGTATCTTTATTTAACAGGGTGCATGATGTTATCTGCTCAACGTATGAAAAAAGATTATTGGGGTAAGGAACTGTACGGTATATCCATGCCACCTCCTCAGGAGCAAGTTAAACTCTACTTGTGGCAAGATGTTCCTGAATTGTGGGTGCCTCGATCTATAATATATGTTGTGAATGAAGGTTTTGATAACTCTCCGCTGTTTAATAGAGGAAGAGTAACACCATACTTTGGGTCTCAAACCCGCATGCGTACCAAAAGGGCTCCATTGCAAGTTCTGGAAGTTGACAATCTTGTAGGAAGCATAAAAACATTACTGGAATTAGGAGGCTGGATAAGATCCAATGATGCATTAAGAGAATTAATAAATATACTCATAAAAGAGAAGACATCCATAGACCTAGACCTGTTAGAACCTTATAGGGCACACACCTACGGGGGTACCTTATCTCATAGAATTAACATACCTATGCTCACCGGTGGTGGTATGATAAATATAAACGTGACTTTACCTAGTCATATCTCTATTATTACTGACACAGCTAGTCTATATGCTAAAAGCGGAATCAATTACACCATATGTTTCCAATCTGTTATGTTACATGGTTTGTCTTTGTTAACACATAAGCTGTATTTTGGTGAAAGAATGCAGGGCAAATGGGCATTAACATTTGTTTGTGATACCTGTACACAAGTTATACCAGAAGAACAATTCACCTTGGCTTCTACCACCTATACAGGAATAGAACTCTTGTACAAAATTGATGTGCTCCATTCTCGTACAGACACTCGACATATAGCATCTACACAAGGTGTTATAAATAGATCCCAAGCTTATTCTGTTATCATGGCCAGAGAATTTGTTTACTAGATTATTCAAAATAAGGAAACTTCCCGTATAACATCACTAGAAAACAGAGCTTTTACTGAAACATTACTTGCTCCTTTTGTAAACCTAACAGAATTCAAACATCTTAATGTATCACAGTTCTTAGGGTCATTTATATATTACATGTATTTACTACAGCCTAACACTCTATACAATCCACATCTCATATGGGACCCAATACTGTATTTGACATCTGACAAATCACCTTATGATGTATTGATGGACACCATAATTAAATGTGACTTATTGCCCGCTTTTGTTGCTGTTATAGATTGCACATATGTTTCCTTCTCAGACCAATACCAATTAAGGAACTTATTGTATAGGGTATTATACACATACTATACCTTAAACAAAGAGAATATCTTTTCTTCTCACAACATACTGACACCGGATGACTCCATCTCATTGTACAAAAAAGCTGTTGTAATACAATTGAAGAGAAGACAATTCATGGCATTACCCGACAATATAATAGAAGTAAATGACATTATATCACATGTTGCAAGGGTATACCCTCATCATGTGAATGATATTATTCCAAGACTCACAGTTACAGAAGATATCGCCATAAGTCAGATTAGATCATCACCTCTTGATGTGCAGATTGTTTCTCATATACATAGTCTACAACCGCATTATGTACAAAGAACCAATTACTCCGCAAATTATCTTAATGTGTCAGAAGATATACACAATTACAGATGGGGTATATTGGCATGTAGTGTAAATTCTTCATTAATAAACAATTCATGCTTGTCAGTTGTGACACAAAATATAGATCATATATGTACATTAAACAAACATATATTGTATACAATAAATGATGTAGAAGGTGAATTATACAACTTAGTAATGCACATATTACACAATAACTTGTCTATGGGTACACCTATATGGTGCGTATCAGATCATGTTTTGGAATCATCCTTGGATAGAGGACCTATGCACTGCAAGCTTGACATTTGTAAACCAGTATATAACAACAATTTGTATGTAAAAAACATGTTGTCTATCAACCCGTTACAAGGGTTATGTATATACATTCCAGGTGATAAATCACTTAACTTGTGTTTGGAATCATTGTTAACTTTGGCGTATCTTCCACATGGTTTTGATTTAACTAATTGGAAAATTGTGTACTGGTGCAAATCTAAACTGGGACCATATGCCACACATGCATGGTACTGGATAACACCATCACCTGGTGCAACCTCAAGAACTCACACTATAGGTTCTATACATACACATCCCTGGATTTCACCTATTGATGCATTAAACTCTTGTCACTTAAGTCTGTCACAAGGTATTGGTTGTCAGTCTATAATACATTTGACTAAAGATTATTTTGAAGAAAATACCCTATGCACCACTTTACAAGAATTGTATCAATACACATACGCCAAATACAGAAAAGAACGTAGCAATAAACACTGTGAGTTGGATATCTTACCATGTTACACCATACAGCTCTCAAGATGAAATACGACAGCAGTTAGTGAATACACATATTATAGAATTAGGACACATGACATTGTTATTATGTTTAATAGAATTTGGTTCTGAGACACAATTAACACAGAATTATACTATTCCTATACATTTACATTGGTCCTTTGGCAAAAGAAGACAACACGTGTGTCTGCAGTCGGGATGTAATAAGGTTCCCTTGGCGGTTATAGAGTGGACTCATGATGCCTTAACACATTATTTGTCAGTATGGAGAAGAATTGTTTATCACCTAAGGAAAAACAATTCCTCATATATCCGAAGAAACCACTTACAATCCATACGTACGGATGTTATATAAAAATCATGTATGTTTATTTGCATGTGTTTGGCTGAATTTGTTCTTTGTTTTTTGTTTCCGAACCACCATTAAAATTACTAATCGATACCGGCTCTACGAAATCATTTATTAATCCCGATATCGCTTTCGAATATTTTGCTGATTATATACGACACGAACCTTTTGTTGTTACTTCTATTTTCCAAAACTATTCTCAGGAGTATTGTGCTTCAATTCCAAGTTTTAAAGAATTTAATTCAGAATCCAACCTTGAATTTTGTTTATTTAAATTCCACAAAACTTTTGACGGCTTAATTGGCTTAGATAATCTTAAGCTGATGCAAGCTCATTTAGATTTCCCAAATTCCGAATTAATTACGCAGTTTTCAACTTTACCAATACAATATTACGAAACTAATAAAAATCTATTTTACTCAATTCAGTTAGTAGAACCTCACACAGTTACTCGCGTTAAATTACCTGTAAAACAAAAAGAAGGCTCGATTTCGCTTTTCAGAGTAGAAATTAACACAAGAAACTTTCGATTTATCTAAATTCATGAAAGATTTTAATAACAAAATGACAACAACGGACGAAGACAACGCATCTATGTACAACAATGTATCAGAGGATATATCACCTGATGAAATCCCTGACCTACCCGAACGAAGAGAGAGTAACGACACCTCCGCAACAGAAACAGCTGATGAAAAATCTGACCTACGACATGCCAAAGATTAAGAAACAGCTGACGAACTATGTGACGAACCGCCTCAAAGCGATAACATTACAATACACACAAATCACGAAGATCCAATAATTAATATCCCAATTTCTGAAAAACCCTTAAACTACTACAACAACCAAATTAAATTAAATTTTGTTAATTATAACCCGGCTAAACCAATAATAGAACAATGCTTTTCGAACAAAAAACGCATACATGCACAAATAGGACTAGATAACCTGGAAAATAATTTAATTACATTTTTCAAAGAATATATTAAACCAAAATATAAAAATGCTCTCTACTTTACACCAGACAGCTATTATCAAATTACATGTGACCTACTTAGAAGAACATTCAAAAATACAGCTTATGACCTTGTCAAATGCACCTACATATTAGAAGACGTTAATAACACCGACAGGCAAAGAGAAATTATAACGAATTATCATGAAGGTAAAACCAACCATCGTGGTACTAATGAAACCGAAGCTCGAATCAGGAAAAGATACTATTGGCCATCTTTAAAAAACGATATCGAAGATTACATCAATTTTTGTGACACGTGCCAAACGAACAAATATGACAGAAGTCCCGAAAAACCAAAATTTATGTTAACTCCAACACCAACGAAACCACTCAAAATTATTCACATCGACACATTTCAAGCTAGCGGACAAAAATGTCTAACCATTATAGATGCTTTTTCAAAATACGCGCAAGCATATCCAATAGAACGTTCAAATGCAGTCAATGTCTTAAATGCATTGTTAATATTCATAACGCACCATAGCCTACCTCAGATGATAGTTTCCGACAATGGAACAGAATTTAAAAACGGCGTTATGCAAGAATTTATAAACACTCACAAAATTTTAATACACTACATAACACCCGAAAACCACCAATCTAATGGAATGATAGAACGCTTCCATTCTACCCTTATCGAACATCTTCGCATATTAAAAGAAAAGAAAAACATTTTCAACGTAAAAGAAGAAATGCCATACGCCATATTGCTACACCTTACCAAACTCACCCGAGGTGGGTTCTTCTTTTAAATTAGGCATTAAAGACAAAAGGAGTGCAGAAATAATGGCGAATAATTCTTTCTGGCCACCTAATATCTCAGTTAGATGGTCGCAAAGCTCACAAGCCACCACCTGCAATCAAAATTCTGGTCAACTCAACAACAACGTATCAAGAAGGGGCACAACATACTTATGCACCAGTAACAGAAACAGTCGCCATACATACAACAAATTCACATAATGCCATTAACAACTGTAAAAATAATAAGGTGACTATTTCCTCCGATTCAGAGGCCATAGCAGCGTGTAAGTCAATTGGAATAAATCAATCTACTCTGTTTGAACTTGCCAAAAGAGAAACATCATCCACAATAAAAATTGACCCTCTAACACCGCCTAGAGCAGTGGCTCTCAACCTTTTTGGGATCACGGAACACTTTTAAGTGGTCTCGATTTTGGCGGAACACCATTATCATAAAATTTGTAAATCTAATGTAAATCACACAAAATAATTGGAAGATTAATATTTAATTGAAATAAGAATATATATTACATGGTAACTTATTTTAATGAGAAATTTGCGCTTGACGACCTTTACAAATTTCCTCAAGGTTGGGTCTTATGTAAGAGAGCGCTACTCTCATTTCTTCTTCTAAATTGGTAAGTCTTGCTCTTTTTTTGCTTTTAATATTTGTTAGAGTTGAAAATCCAAGTTCGCACAGATAGGACGTCGAAAAGAGCAACAAGATATTCAACGCTCGTTTTGCAATAAATGGATGTTCATTCTCGATGGAAATCCAAAACCTTTCCACTCCTTCTTCTTTGAATTTTAGTTGTAACGTTCGATCCGTTGATATATTAATAAACTCATCTGCTTTCTGAATAGAAAAATCTTGGTTCATTATATCAAATTCACCAAATGGATTTCGCGCCCAATCAAAGTCTTCAATATTAAGAGATGGAAAGTAATGAGTTATTTTGTCTTGCAATATTGACAAATGCTCTGCCACATTTGAAATCATTTCGTTAATGTTAACAATATTTTCCGTTGCTAATAACGGAAACATATCAAATTTGCGATTTTGAGCAATACGATTTTTCCAAAGCAAAAGCTTTTTCTGGAAAGCTAGCAATTTGTCTGTGGATGTCAGAATATTTTCATTTTTTCCTTGAAGAGATGTATTGACTGAATTTAAGTAGCTGAAGATATCGGCTAAATATGCTAGCTTAGTACACCATGCATCATTTTCCAAATATTTTACGTATACATCATTACCCTCTTGTCTAAAAAAAACTAGCAATTCCTGTTTCAACTCATGAACTCGGGTTAGCACTTTTCCTCTTGAGAGCCACCTCACTTCAGAGTGCAAAAGCAAACATTCATATTTGGATTCCATGGTGTTACAAAGTTGTTTGAACATACGGGTTTTTAATGGTCTCGATTTAATATAATTCACCATATGTACGACTTGTTCCAAAACAGACTTTAAGTTTGCTGGTAGACTCTTCGAAATCAAAGATTCCCTGTGCAGAAAGCAGTGAGTGGAGACTATATTTGAATTTATTGCTTTAACTCGACTACAAAATCCCTTAATACTGCCACGCATGGCTGGAGCTCCATCAGTACAGATTCCTGCGCAATTTTCCCAGGATAATTTCCATTCTTCCAAATAAGATGATACTGAATTAAATATGTCTTCTCCAGTTGCGTGACCAATAAGTTCCTTGCAGAATAAAAACTGATTTATTATTTCAGTGTCGTCAACAAAGCGAATAAATCCGATTAATTGGGCTTTGCCACTTATGTCAGTGGATTCGTCAATTTGCAGCGCAAAATTTTTTGTACTTAATTTCGCCGTCACTGCGTTCTCTATAAAACCTGACATATCTATAATTCTTCTTTTTATCGTATCGTCCGAAACGGGAATTTTTAGGACGTCTCGCTGCGCTTCATTGCCAAACATAATCTTAACAATTTCTAAACATGCGGGCAAAATTAGCGATTCTGCGATATCATGTGGCTTTTGCTTCAATGCAATTAGTTCTGCCACTTTATAAGAAGCGATTTGCGCTTTATCCGAAATTGTAACGCTCTTTCGAAAGCATGTTGCTTGCACTTCTTGATTTTTCAGCAATCTTTCGAAATAATCTTTACCTTTCGAAGTTAGACAAGAATGTTTTGTTGAAAAGTGTCGCTGTAACTAAGCTGGGACCATTGCACTGTTAGCCAATTTTTCACCACATACAATACATCTCGGAATAGGAACATCTTGACTACCGCTCCATGTAAAACCAAACTTCAGATATTCTTCCGAATAATGCCGAACTGATTCGGATATCTTTTTACGTTTATTTTCGGCATTTTTGTTGCCTTGCATATCTCCTTCAATTGAAGAAGACCTGCTTGTACTCGCCCCAACATTAACTTCACTTTCAGTCTTTCTTTTCAAAAATTTGTCCATATTTCAGATTTAAAAGTCTTGATTAACTGCTAAAATAAGCAACTAAAAAAGATAAGAATACTGTTAAAACTACACAACTTGCATTTCATCTTACCAATTTCCAACAATATAAAATATATATATACAATAAAAAACACACTCACGAAAACTAGATATTTATATAAAATTATGGCTGAACCGCACATCAAAAATGCGCTTTTGTTATTTACGTACGAAGAAAGAGAAACAGCACGAAATCAACACTACGTAGCGCGCCCTGCGTTATCGAGTACACTAGAAATTTAGTGGTATTCCCCGGAGTAACTCCAAACGACGTAACTGCGTCGTTCGATACTTACACTGTTAATATTATTGACTGTTCCGCGAAAATTTAGAATAATATTGAATATTTTTGCTAAATTTCAAATAATTAACAAAACTATGTAGTATTTATTTTATAGTAATAAAAAAATTTACTGTTTCTTATTATATTATATTCAAAATTTTCGCGGAACACCTGGGACAGCTTCGCGGAACACCAGTGTTCCGCGGAACGGCGGTTGAGAACCACTGGCCTAGAGTAAGATTAACGCGAGAAGCTCAGTTCAACTTCGGTCTTACTCTCCTAGCTAGACTTAGGGAACCGCTCATCAAGAATGCCATCAGAATATACCTAGCGTATTTATCTGATCAATCAAACACCGTCTGCTACGATGGTTTCACAAATACAAGCAATTAAAGTATATCTGGCCTCTGAAGGTCTACCAGTCGACCTGCCATCAATAAAAAGACTGTATAATGATTTTCACGCCGCCTATGGTATTAGCCAAAACGAAGTAACCGATGATCTAGCCGCCTACAGATCTTATATCACATCGGAAAGAATCGCATTTTTGCAAAAATGCAGAGAAACTCAACGAAGCTATTACAATCCACCTAGTCGAAATTTTTAAACCCAACGACGTTCCCCACTAAGGAGCAAGAATCGGTCACCCACACAAAACCAACAAAAGACAATGACACTCTCCATGTTTTCCATCACAATATCCAATGCTTACGAAACAAAACTTTAGAACTCGAGTTGACACTTAATACAATCGAATTAAAACCACACATCCTAGCCCTAAGTGAACACTGGTGCACACCTGAAGAACTACAGTGCCTCAACATACCAGGATATTCATTAGTATCCTACTATGCAAGATCTACCATGCAACACGGAGGAACATGTATATTCGTTCTCAGTGATCTTAATGATTTTAGAGAATTAGAAAATCTTTCACTTTACAATATTGAAGGTCAATTCGAGTGCTCTTGCATCATAAACAAAATTTTAAAAATTATTATCGTTTGTATCTATAGAACCAATTTAGGCTCTCTTGATATTTTCTTCAATTGTCTTGAGAAATTTTTAGTAGAAAGTTTAATTACTTTCTCAGAATATAAAATTATACTCACAGATGATTTCAATATTTGCTTGCTAAATAAAAATAAAAATAGTAAACTGTTTCTCGACATACTTCATAGTCAAAATTATGAACAAACAATTTTTGAAGCGACCCGGGTTAATAAACAATCAAAATCTCTCATTGATTGCATTTTCATCAAAAGCTTTCGCGACACAGACCCTAAAAGCTGTGGGAAAGTTATCCAAACAGCGCTGTCTGATCACTACGGCCAGTCAGTTGAAGTAAAGATTGAGAAAGTTCATCACAAGGGCAACATACCTAAAAATATAACAACAAGGGTCTTCTCAAACAATAAACTAGAAGAATTTAGAGCAAACCTTGCTAACCGTACTTGGGATGAAGTATACCTATCATCTGACATAAACTCGGCTTACGATATTTTTTAAAAAATATATAAAGAATTCTTTGACACTATTTTCAAACCAAAAACCATTAAAAAAATGTCAAACCACAGAAACTGGATCACTATCGGCGTTAAAACATCCTGTTCTAACAAACAACTATATTTAGATTACAGAGAAGGTCGAATATCCGAGGAATACTTCAAAACATACTCAAAAATATTAAAAAGCACCATTCGTCTTGCAAAACGACTCGCGGACGAAAAATACATTAAAACGGCAAAAAACAAAAGTAAAGCGACATGGGAAGTAATAGGCAACTATATGGGGAAAAAGCAACAAGAAGACAATTTCATCAACAATGTCAAAAATACAGGTGATAACCCATCAGATATACTAAACAACATAAATGAACTATTTATAAATATGTGCCCAGACAATACGGATGGGACAATTTCTGAAACCAGCCACTTCAAACATAATAATATGTCTATTTATCTGCGTCCAACTTCTTACGAGGAAGTCTATAAAACCATAATGTCACTTAAAAATACAAAATCAACAGGAGAAGATGAAATCCCAACAAACCTTTTAAAATATACTGCCGACTTAATATCTGGACCTCTAAGTCACATTATAAATCTCTCATTAAAAAATGGCATATTTCCTAACAAACTTAAATGTGCAAAAATTAAACCAATCCACAAAAAAGGGGATCTAAGTGACATAGGAAACTATAGGCCCATAACCATCCTCACAAACATTAGTAAGGTATTTGAAAAAATAATCTACAACAGAATTGAAAATTACGTAGAACACTTTGGCTTAATAAACAACGCTCAAAATGGATTCAGGAAAGGCAAAACAACTACCCGCGCTATTTATATGACAATCCGAAATGTACTTCAATCCCTCAATAAAGACGAACACACCATGGTCATGTGTGTTGATCTCTCAAAAGCTTTCGATAGTGTTGACCACAAGATACTGCTAACGAAATTAGAACACTATGGTATACGAGGAACCGCCCATAACCTTATAAAATCTTATCTTTCGGAAAGAAACCAATATGTTGCCGGAAAAGACTCGTCAGGTAGATTTCTAAAATCCAACAAAAAGAAAATCAAAAAAGGAGTCCCGCAAGGATCAATCTTAGGCCCCCTGTTATACATACTGTACACAAATGATCTTCCAGATTTTGCCACAACTTCCCTTATACAATTTGCCGATGACACATCTGCTATTATTAGTGACTCGGATTCCAAAAATTCCGAACAAAAACTCTTTGACTGCTTAGGCCAACTCCAACATTGGTTCACATTAAATAATCTAACACTAAATGTCAATAAAACTCAAGTAATAAAATTTTCACAAAATAAATTAACATCCGACTTAAAACTTAAAAACAATTCCACAACTATAAATGTTGTTAATAACATATCATTCTTGGTTTAGGTATTGACTCTAGACTGGACTGGTCATACCACATCGAACGCCTGTCACAAAGCTTGTCACGGTATCCTTTTGCACTAAAAAACCTAAAAAAATTGGTCAGTACAAACGCGGCCAAAACTGCATATCATGCGTATGTTGAATCTAGGTTACGCTATGCTATAATTTTTTGGGGTAACGCTAGTGACTCGGAACGCCTATTTATTATACAAAAGCGATGTATAAGAACTATTTTTGGTCTTAACTACCGAGATCACTGCAAAGATACTTTCCGTGACAAACGAATATTAACTTTTTACGGCCTATTCATTTTCGAAGCTATCCTTTTCGTAAGAAATAATTTTGATCTGTTCGAAGTGAATATAAGAAACCATGCAGTCAATACCCGACATAAAAAAAATCTTAAGCCCGATTGCTTCAAATATACTTACCTTCAAAAAAATGTTGCCTCTATAATTATTGCAATATATAACAAATTTAATACATCACCTGAGAGTATAAAAAACCTACCCACCCCAGACTTGAAGAAAATATTAAGAAATGTCCTAATCTCTAAAGCTTACTATGGAGTTAGTGAATACCTTAATGACGCTTACTTTAAAAACTCTTTTAAGTAAATATAATTTTGTATTGTGTATATATTCGTATATATGTGTATTATTATTATCATTATTGTGACATGTTCTATGCCTTTTTGGATTTTACAGAACAAATAAAGACTACTGTAATTGCTTTTATTTGGCTGAACAATTCTACAGATATTTGATATTATTTAGAAAACTTAAATTTTAATTCACTACATCGCTGTCACTTCTTTCGTGGTCGGCTACACACTTACATCTTCGCACTGCCGCCACACTCTCCGCTCTCTCTACTGGTGGGAATCCAAACTTAAACTATTCTTAACCATACTCCCTGCCTTGAAATATATTTCAACATTAACAACATCAAATGATAATCTTAAGAAAGAATATTATCAGATAAATATATAAACCTAAGACAGTATACAACAGGGTATAAATAATAACTTAAAAATAGTCTACAATAACCTAATTGTAATAATTATTTATCAAGACATTTCTGTACAGGTCAAAAATTTTAAATAAAGCTTATTCTTCAGGTGGGTCGTTCTTTGGTATCGGTAAGACACAAATTCTTGCAACTGCGCGCTTTAAAACTCCACCAGCAGTTCTGACTGATACCACTCTCACCACTCCATCACTGCCCGGATGAATTTCTTCCACACGTCCTAATTTCCAGTGTAACGGTGGTAAATTATTTTCTTTCACAATGACTAAATCTCCTGGTTTGGTATTAGTATGTTGTTTAAACCATTTGTTCCTTTGTTGCAATTCGACTACATACTCCAAGGACCATTTTTTCCAAAAATGTTGGAGCAGTTGTTGCAAATACTGGTATCTTGACAATCGGTTCATTGGCACATCCATTAATTCTGGGTCTGGGATCGCTGTTGTTGACCGCCCGATCAAGAAATGTGCAGGACTCAATGCATCATAATCATCAGGAAGGGATGATAAAGGATGTAAAGGACGTGAATTAAGAACTGCTTCAATCTGTGTCAATGTAGTTAATAAATCCTCAAAGGTTAATAAAGCGTTAGATAAGACCCTTTTGAGGTGATATTTTGTAGATTTAATACCCGCCTCCCACAATCCTCCAAAGTGAGGACTATTTGCAGGAATGAACTTCCAAATTATATTTTCATTACTCATGCTATCGGTTAAATTTTGATTATTTTTAATTAAAAATGTCCCTAAATCTTTGAGTTCTGAAGCTGCACCAACAAAGTTGGTGCCGTTGTCTGAATGCATATAAGATGGTTTTCCCCTTCGTGCAATGAATCGACGAAAAGTAGCCATAAAAGCTTGAGTGCTTAACTCAGTGACTGGTTCCAAATGTATAGCCTTTGTTGCTAAACAAACAAACAAACATATATAACATTTGAAACATTTTCTACCACGACCAAATTTTTCTTTTAACGTTAATGGTCCGGCGTAATCAACACCAGTCGCAAAAAATGGATACATTGGGGTGACACGGTCTTTTGGTAGAACTCCCATTATCTGGCTTGTCTGCAGAGGTTTCGCTCTGTAACATTTTATACACTCAAACACTGTCCTTTTTGATATGTATCTCCCTGCCGTGGGCCAAAATCTTTCTCGTACTGAAGCTAGCAATAATTGCGGCCCCGCATGTAACATTCGAACGTGTTCATGTCGAAATATTAATTTTGACAATAGATATTTTCCCGAAATAAGAATAGGATGCTTTTTATTATATTGAAATTGTGAAAGCTGTAATCGCCCTCCTACTCGCATAATTTCATCAGAATCTAAAAATGGGTTTAATTTTTGTAGTTGCACAGGTAATAATTTTCCTTTTTTTAACATAACTATTTCTGCAGTGAATGATTCACCTTGTGCAATTTTAACTAAACAAATTAAAGATCTATCTAATTCATGAACACTCAACTGTCCGATTGTCCGATCGATTGTTTTTGTCTTGCAATTTGATATAAACCTTAAACAGTATGCAGTTACTCTCAATAATTTGTTATATGACGAAAATTTTGTAAATAGTAAATTTGAGTCATTATTTATTAATGTACATGCATGAATAGTTTTTCGTAATTCTAATGGTTCATCACTAAATATCGGTATGGAAAGTGGCCATGTTTCTGACTCTTGTTGTAGTCAGATTGGACCATGCCACCATGAATGACATTTTTGTAGTAAGTCTGGACTGACACCTCGAGACAGTATGTCAGCAGGATTGTGTTCAGATTGAATATGTCGCCAATTATGCACGTTGGACATCATCTGAATTTTTGCTACCCGATTTCCCACAAACGTTTGAAGTCGATGGGGGCTTGTACCTAACCAATGCAAGGTAACGGTTGAGTCTGACCAAAGAAAGTAGTCATCTATTTGTACATTTAATGACTTCCGAACCTTATCAAACAGCTCTGATAACAAAAGTGCCGCACATAATTCTAATCGCGGTATTGTAACCAATTTTAATGGTGTCACACGTGTTTTAGAACATAAGAGGTGAACATATATTTTTCCTTCTGAATTGATACTTCTTATATATAAGCAGGCGCCATATACCTTCTGCGAAGCGTCCGCGAATCCATGCAACTCAACTCGAATTGCATTGTTACAAATAACCCTTCTAGGAATTCGAATGTTGTTTATTGTTGTCAGTTGTTGCCGTAGAATATTCCATTTTGTACCAATATCAGTGGGAATAGCATCATCCCATGATAATTTCTCTAACCATAATTTTTGTAGCATGATTTTTGTAGTAATAATACACGGTCCCAAAAGACCCAATGGGTCAAATATCTGGGATATGTCAGATAATAATAATCGTTTTGTAATAATTTTAATTTCTCTAGGTTGTGCGATATTATATCGTAGCGTATCCGTATTATTAGACCAATATAATCCTAACGTCTTATTGTAACTGTTGTCACCAAAATGCATATCATGATCTATTACTTCGAAACCTGTTATTGCATGTGTAACCTTGATATCATTAGATATCCATTTATACAATTTGAAGCCTGCTGACTGTAACATTTCTGATATGTCCCTTGTCAGGCTAAGAACTTCATCTATATTTTCTCCTCCACTTAACAAGTCATCAACGTAAAAATCTGATAGGATGACTTGAGCAGCCTTTGGATTAATTTCTTTGTTGTCAATGGCAATTTGTTTTAGACAACGTATTGCCAGATAGGGCGCAGAGGCTGTTCCATACGTAACAGTGTTCAGTTGGTAAGTTTGTAGGACATCGGATTGATTTGGTCGCCATAATATTTGCTGTAATAAACGTTGTTGTGGACTCACTAATATTTGGCGGTACATTTTTTCGATGTCCGCGCAAAATACAATTTTATGTTTGCGAAAACGAATTAAAATATTGAATAACTCATCTTGAATCACAGGTCCTGCGTGTTGCATATCATTGAGCGAAACACCGTTAGAGGACTTACATGATCCATCAAATACCACTCTTAGTTTAGTAGTAGTACTGCTCTCTTTTAAGACGCCATGATGAGGCAAATAAAGGGGATGTATCCCCTATGTGTTCATCACATGTAGAAATTTTACTCATATGACCAAGCTCTTCATATTCCTTCATGAAGGCCAGGTATCGTTGTTTCAGCTTTTTGTCCTTGTCTAATTTGCAGTCCAAATTGTTGAATCTATTTATTGCCACCTCTCGGGTGTCCCCTAGCGTTGGTGTCGGTTCTTTGAATGGTATTGAAACTATAAATCTTCCCTCATCATTTCTTTTGGTAGTTTCAATAAAATGGTTTTCACAGAAAACTTCGTCCTTGGATAAAATCTTTCCTTCTTGAAGTTCTTCAATCTCCCAAAATGCCCTCAATTGTTCGTGTATTTTGTTATCGATACTCACATTGCAAGTAACTGTTTCATTTCTGATTGATTTGCATGAGAATGGACCCGCAATAATCCATCCCAAAACAGTTTTTTGTAGCACAGGTCGACCATTTCCCAACTCAATCCTCCTTGAGCAAATTAATTCCCAAAATAAGTTTGCTCCTATTAACATTTCAATTTTGCCTTGTTTATAAAAATAATTATCTGCCAATTTAATATTACAGGGTATGTTTAATTTGGATGGGTCAATCGACGTTGTTGGTAAATTTTCTGTTATTTTATCAATCACATAGCAGTTCACCTTGCGTGTATATGAAGACCGACATGATTGCAATCTAACTTCTGTTTTGTATTTTATGTTCGACAATGTTTGATTAATTCCAATAATCGAAAGCTGTATATCTGCTTTAAAATAACTATAGCAGTTGATAAAAGGCCATGCTCATTTGTTAAACCATAATTGGAAACCACTGCACTGTGATTAGAATTTGGTTTAGGACCTTGGTTATCATCAAAGTTTGTATTTGATCTTGGCCTTGAATAATGTAGTAGTGTATGATGTGATTTGCCACAGTTTTTGCATCTACAGTCCGTGCTATAGTGATTTTTTCTCAAACAATTAATGCATAATTTTCTATTTTTTGCTTCACTCGTCCTATCAAAAGCG
The DNA here is from genome assembly GCA_947652605.1 of Elmis aenea. NCBI lineage: Eukaryota > Metazoa > Arthropoda > Insecta > Coleoptera > Elmidae > Elmis > Elmis aenea. The sequence goes on from OX393577.1 coordinate 40,687,025, forward strand.
CCAAGTTCCAAAAATGTTTCACAATTATAAACTAAATGTCCGTATTTGTCACAAAATGTACATCTCGATTGCGCAGATATATTTGTTCCACCACTCGTGGACACCATTGTAGCAATCAGTCCAGAATCTGATTTTGCATGAAAATGTTTATGGACGTTAACCGTTTTGTTTTTAATTTGTAATGTTTCTAGAAGTAAACATTTATTTTTCAAGAACGTTTGAAGGTCCTCTACAGATGGAAATTCATCATTAAGGGTACTAACCTCCCATTCTTTTTTTGTTTGTGTATCTAACTTATCGGTAATAATATGTATTAGTAAAGTTCCCCAATGATCAACTGGTTGGCCCAATGCCTTAAGTGATAAGAAACATTTTGAAAAATCATCTGTTAATTTACGCAATTCCATAGCCGATTCCCCTTTAACCGTTGCCAAACTAAACAGTGCCTTAATATGATTGTTAATTAATAACTTTTTGTTATCATACCCATCACAAAGTAGTTTCCACGCTACTTCATAGTTGTGTTCACTTATCTCTAATGATTTAATAACTTGTAAAGCTTGCCCTTGCAAACTAGCCTTTAGATAATGCAGTTTTTGCACGTGACTTATATCAATATTTGAATGAATGACTGATTTAAACATGTCTCTAAATTCAATCCAATTTTCGTACAAACCGCTAAACTTTGTTAATTGTATAGCTGGCAATTTTATACCACTATTAGAACCAGTCACTGAATTTTCTAAATTATTACATGATTGGTTTGCATTAATCATTGTCATTGCTTGTGCAATTGTTTCAAAATATGCGGTTTCAAAACGATCCCGCTCATTATATTGATTTACTACATTTGTTTCGTCGCTTAATTCTTCAATAGCTTCTTGAACATTGCAAAATTCAAGAAACACTGTTTTTAATCTCAAAAGTCTCTCATCTAACTCATTTGTGTTGATTTGTTCTGGATTACTCCGACATTTTGTCAAGAATGATTGAAATGAAGTTAAACTGTGTTTGTTACTACCACGTTTGCGTATTAATGCATTTAATTCAGTCATGTTTACAGATTGAAGCTAACAAGGATAAAAGATAAACAAAGGAATACACCTGCTATTTTTGCTGTAGCGGTTCCACCTTGTTTTCACTGGAATGTCAAGTTGCTTTGACGTAGCCTCGAAACCCGTGTGTTCGTCGCTTGGATGTAATCTGGTCGCCTGTGTGATAGCCTCGAAACCCGTGTGTTCGTCGCTTGGGTATAGTCTCGTCGCCTTGTGATTCGTCGCTTGGATGTAGTTGCTTTGACGTAGCCTCGAAACCCGTGTGTTCGTCGCTTGGATGGGTGATAGCCTCGAAACCCGCCGATCTTCTACGTAGCCTTGTCAGCCATTTTTACGATGATTTTTTGATTAATTAATTGTAGCATTTGGTTATGCGTAGCTTGCCGATTTGATAATCGCGGTTCGAAGGACCAAAAACATGTAATTGCTTTTATTTGGCTGAACAATTCTACAGATATTTGATATTATTTAGAAAACTTAAATTTTAATTCACTACATCGCTGTCACTTCTTTCGTGGTCGGCTACACACTTACATCTTCGCACTGCCGCCACACTCTCCGCTCTCTCTACTGGTGGGAATCCAAACTTAAACTATTCTTAACAACTACTATTAGGTTATAATAATTCTATTCACTCAGTTACAAAACAAAAACCCATAGATGTTCTTAATGGACATTTGGACACTCAAGACCCCTTCGAAATTGAGGTCAACAGGAGTTTGGTAAATAATTACATCGAGCAACATCGCGAAAAAACAACAGCCATTTATAAAGAACTAAACAAACGAGCAATTGAAATTAAAGAAAGATCTATTAGCAATCGTAATAAGAAAAGACATATTCCTATTACTTACAAGCCAAGCACAAAGATATATACAAGAACAACTGAAAGGCGAAATAAACTGCAACCCCGTTTTACGCCTCGAATTGTAAAAACTGATAATCAAGTCACAGTTAAATTACCAACAACTACATGTCACAAGAAGAATATTAAGCACAGATTAAAATATAAACCTCATACAATAACATCTTTACAGATTGATCCTCGCAATGGGTCAAGACATACAAATCCAAGACCTTAAGGACAACCCAGGAGTACTTCCCCTCAAGCTGGGCCAAGCAAAAATACAAACTAGCACTCACGATTGCATTCACTACTACAACTTGACACCGATAGCGATAGAAATTGACGCCATGCAAACACACTACGAATCAATCGCAGATAAAATTAAAAGTGAACACCTTTATTTTGGCAACAGTCTACTTAATTTTAAGCAAGAACTACAGTTTCAGTTCAAAGCAGTCTATCGAAAATTCGAAGCTATTTCTCCATCATACAGAATCAAAAGAGGTTTAATAAACGCCCTTGGCAGCGTCATAAAATTCATATCCGGCAATCTAGATCAAGACGACGCCCAACAATATGACAAAGCCATAACAGCATTACAAAATAATGAAAAGAACGTAATTCAACGATTAAACAAACACGTTTCGTTAACAACAAAACTTTTGGAGAACTTTAACACTAGTATATCCTTAATAAATCAAAATCAAGAAACAATCGCAGAAGTTAACAAAATCAAAGCCGATAATGGTGAGGTTACTTCCGATTTTAACCAATATACGGGAGCCAAAATTACATTAGATCAAATAAGTTTATCACTACAAGTAATATTACAGCTTCTAAGTGACCTCGAAAACGCGATCACCTTCGCAAGAATCAATACACTCCACAATAGCATTTTAAAAATCGATGAACTAAAATCGATAATTGATATCATGCTACAACACCATTCAAAAAAACAATTACTATATACAAAAGATCAAGAACTCCATATGTACTATGATGTCATTTCTGTCGACGCATATTACTCCAATGCAACAATCATTTTTATACTACACTTTCCTCTTTTACATCCCAAATCATTCACCCACTACCGCCTATACTCAATACCAACCAATAACTATACTACTATTATACCACCAGCACCTTATCTAACAATTAATACCGTATTTTACCAATACACCAATATGCCATGCAAGAAACTTGGACTTGGCTACTTATGTCCCAGTGTATCAATTCAATATAACAAAAAATTGCAAGATTGCATCGTCCAAATTCTTCAACTCTCCAACGAAGAGGCGATATGTAACCACGTGCAAGTATCAGTCAACAGCACCCTCATTGAACAACTAACAGCAGCCCACTACATTGGTATTTTTCCCAAAACTACAAAAATACTAACTCAGTGCTCCACCACTGGTGTATTAGCCCTTAAAGAAACATTTTTAATTCAACTACCGCCGTCCTGTGAATTCAAGACACCCGAAGATTGCTATGTCAACTCCAAAGAAGTTATTCATAAACAACCGTTAACGTTACCCAAGATTAAAACAATCTCGATCAAATTGAAACGCAAGACAACCCCTATTCGACTCGAAAAAATATCACTCGACAGCCTCCACAAGCTCCAAGAAGAAGAAGACCGTTTGGTTACCTTGGCCTACGAGACCGCCGTCGATATAACCCATTTATGGACAACACCAATATTAATCATTATTACAATTGTTTTAGGTGTAATCTGTTACAAGTATCGACAAAATGTTCCATGCAAAAAGAAACCGAGGACAACACCTGAAGTACCATCTTCAAAAGTTCTGTTCTTCCCTTACAAAACTTTTTCAGGGGATGGAGAAGTTACATTATAATAGATGCTGAAGCGGCACATTCCCAAGCTGCGATATGCTGCAATTCAACACCCAAGATAAAGAATACATAGTGTAAAACACGTAGTTAGACAATCAGTCTGAATGTAATCTTATAACAGTTAATTTCACTTTTTATGTACTTACAATTTAATTAAAATATAAAAGTTTTTAAAAATCAATTTGTTAAATAAAATTATTTAACTGGGGGTTCTAGATATTTACCTGCACGGGGACTCTGGATATAACCCTCTGGGCGGAGTTAACATTCAAATCCAGGGCGCGAAATTCAAAATCGGAAGGGGGCGCGAAATTCAAATTTTTCTGTTGGAACAGTCACCCCCCGGACGCCCCACGTGAGTCGCGGTACACACCTGAATTAAATATTATTTTGTTATCAGAAATACACACGAAGGAACACCCTGTATGTAGAAGTAATAAAAATTAAAATTGCCCTGGCTGCTAACACATGGCGTGATCTCATCGCTGCATATGTGCATCTGTAAATTAAAATTGCATCTTAATGCCCTGGCTGCTAACACATGGCCTTATGGTGCGTGTTCACATGAGAGTAAACTACTCTCGATAGCAGCGTCGCCAAGGATACAGCCAATCGCGAGTTACTCTCAGGGGCTGTATCCTTGGCGACGCTGCTATCGAGAGTAGTTTACTCTCACGTGGAAAGGCACCATTAGATCATATAAACTACATGGATAACACAACACCATAGGAATAGGAATATAGTTAAGACAATGTTGCCGACATGTACAACGTGGCTTTTTAATCCTATCTCTTTCTATATTATGTGGGCCCAATATACGCTATCTTTGTTTTGGGCCCGGGCCCGCTGTCATCGCAGCGCAACCGTGATAATAACTGTAACGTACTTCCTACCTAGCCTATTCTAGCGACTGACGCGTGAGTGACATTTAGAATTTTTTTCTATTAAAATCGTCGTTTAATTGAATCAATTGATTCTAATAAGCGGTGTTTACTGTACTTCAATAAAACTTACTAAGTCTGATCTAATGTTATTGTATCCTCCCATATTTGACACGGAAACATCCGAGTACATTGCATCTACTAGTAGTTCAAATAACGCGTTAGTTCAAATTTCGCGCGTAACCATAGTAACGCACACGATTTTACTCGGTGGGCCCGGAAAGCGAGATAGAAATATACTTTCATATGTGTTAGAAGGAGATGCAGTATAATTGTACGTCTGGGATATGTGTACAACATAGTTGCATTGTGGTAGTGTTATCCATGTAGTTTATATGATCTAAGCACATGGCGTGATCTCATCGCTGCATATGTGCATCTGTAAATTAAAATTGCATCTTAATGCGCTGGCTGCTAACACATGGCGTGATCTCATCGCTTTGCATGTGTGCATCTGTAAATTAAAATTGCATCTTAATGCGCTGACTGGTAACACATGGCGTGATCTCATCGCTGCATATGTGCATCTATCGTAAACTATTTCAAGGTTTAATAATTTGTTTGTATTATATTCCGAGAAGTAACATTAATATTATAGCAACCACAGATAAACATTGATGCTAGGATTGTAATGATAAGTATAATAATGTTATATTGTTGTTATAGTGCAATATTTAAATTCAATTTTATATTTATTTTACTTAAATTTTAACTTCTTTTAATTTACATTGTTCAATTATCATGTTACTTCATTATTTCACAATTTCAGTTAATAGTTTTTGCTTTGTCATTTCATTGTTCACTGAACTTATTTTTGCTTAAGTTGCACTTTGCAATATACACTGTACACGCGCCCGTCGATATTTTATTACATGTATTACATTCATTATTCAGCATTCATACTATTCAATTACAACAGCAAAGTTCTTGCAATAATCATCTAGTTTTAATTTTTTCTTTTCATTTATTATATTTTTCGTAAACTACAATTTTTATTAAAATTAAGTGTTAAAACCGAGTGTTTGTTTTTCTTAAAATCATCGAACCCCGTAACAATAATTATAAAATACGTATTGTAGGTTTATGTAATTGTCTTGCTTGTCTCTGTAAAACTTGTTTGTTAAATTAAAATTACATTATACACTTGAGTTTAGATGCACATGGCGATGATGTCATCGTTGCATGTGTGCTTATATCGTTCACAATATCAAAGTTAAATAATTTGTTTGTATTATATTCCGAGAAATAACAAGTATTAAAGTAACATATATACATTGTTGCTAGTATTGTAATTTCTTAACAAAAGATTTTTTACAATGCATCGTATCGTGGGTTTATGTCATTGTCTTGCTTGTCTCTCTAAAAGTATTCGAAATTAAAATTATGCACACAAGTTGAGATGTAGTGACCAGATAGCAACCTTCAGATCTTATCGCTGCATGTATGTTTATAATATGTGTAAACTAGAACAAGTTTCCAGATTAATAATTTTTTAGTATTATATTTCGAGACGTTTGTTTCATAATTATCATATATACATTATTGATCGTATTTTAATGGCTTAACAAAACGGTTTACATAATGAATTATTATAAAATACGTATTATCTCTGTAAAATGAAAATTACGTTATGCACTTTAGTTAAGATGCACATGGCGATGAGCTCATCGTCTGCGCATTTTAATAGCAGCTGTGCTTGTTGATAATAGCTGCATATGTATTTTTGTTTTTTGTCAGTTTCAAGGGTATGAGAATTTTTAAAGCAATTTTATATTCAGTTCGTGGAATTGTTTTTGCAAAATGCTCTAATGCACACCACGACTATTACGTTTATTGACCTCTGTTTTAATACAATGTCGAGGATTTATCTCAGTTCTCATGCTGATATGTGATCATCCGTCGGTGGGGGTATGAGAGTATATATTTATAAAGGCAATATCCAATTTTAGTAGTACAGTATTACAACAACTATTCGGTTAAGTGGTTAAGTGCTGTGGACAATGGACCTCAAAGAAGTAAACTGATCAGGCCTAGCCGAAGATCTAAAGCCCATATTACATGTTCGAGACATGGTGCGTGATCAGTTGTACCCAATACTGAATATTAAATCGATAACAACAAGTATTGGAAAAAGTGTTCTGGTTGATACAGCAAACAACGTTATATTTTTACCAAAAAGAATTGCAACTATGCTGACTGAAGAGAAGATCAAAGAAATGCAACAGATGAAGCTGGCACTTGTATTTCGTGGCACGAAGAATGTTGGAAAGCCTAACGCTGCTGCGTTAGTCGAATTTATCAAGCATTTATAAGGTAATTATAAAACGTAAATATGTTCAAGTTGTACAACTTCAGTTTTTATTTAAAGAGTTCAGCTGTTGATGTCGACGTTCTTGTCCACAACCGTATGTCAACCTTGGTACTTCAAAGAACGAATTTCAACAGCAACGCTCAGTTTTTAAGTGTATGTAAGTTGTCTTAACTTTAATTAGTTTTGTTGTTAAAAAAAAGGTGCTGTTACTATGGAGCCAGATAAATTTAATGAAATGTGTATATCATTAAAGAAAGCTTGTCAAATTTTACAGGCAGGTAAAAATAAAAAAAAAAGAAATACAATCATGGATTAAGCACACTAACCGATTGATTTTATTAATTTCAAAATCTCTTCGATTAGAAACATTAAGTTTAGGAACTAAAAAAAATTTAGAAACTATTTTAGGTCATATTAAGCATTATAAAATAATATTAAAAAGTTTGTTAAATAATAACAATATTAAACAAGGTCGTGGTCTCAAAGAACGTCGCAGTGAACGAGTAGTATGGGAGGATCTTAAAAGTGCTTTCAAATCTAGAATACGTTCAGGAATCGTTATCAACCTCAAACATAAATTAGTAAAGTTATATTTGGACGATTGCTATCATTTATTTGCAGTTCGTTTAAGGAACGAGTATAAAAAATATTATTAAAAATTAATTTTGTATTCTATGCGGAATTTGTTAAGCAATTTGGAGAAAGTACTACATTCGATGAGAAGTATTTTAATACAAAAATAAACTTATTAATAGTAGTCAGTTAACGAACAGCGAGCTAAAATTGTGGTTTGACACTAACGTTATTGATTTTATTAATACTAAATTAGGAGAGTTCCAAGATAAGGATTCTGGCTGGACTTTGTCAGAGATAATCTGGTTAGCAGTTAATATAAATAATTGTGAAGAGTTGTTTAACGCTGGCTCATCATATATAGAATTACCACAATCTATTAGAAATAAAAAAGCCGTTATTAATGTGCGAAATCAAGACGATGCTTGCTTTGCACATGCTATAGTATCAGCATTATATCCAGTCGAATCAATTCTAGTCTTGTTAGTTCATATCCAATTTTTGGTGATGTTTTAAATATAAAAGGTGTTAAATTTCCCATGACTCTTGATCAAATTGCTACCTTTGAAAAAAATAATATCTTGTCGATAAATGTGTATATTTTAAAATTAAAAAACTTCACGGTAGTGGTTGCTGTTCCCGACGAATTTTTAAATCCCGGGAGTCGGGATTGAAATTTCGTAAAATCCCGGGATTTCCCGGGAACCGGGAAATTTTATTTCATATTAAAAATTTTATTATATAGAGCAATTTAATTATTTTTATTGGAAAAAAAAATAAAAAAATTAGAAAACAAAAACATTTATTTCATTATTTAAAATTTTTAAAAAAACACATTCTTTTTAAAAATGAAACATTAAACAAAAATACATTCATTTTTTAATCAAGAAAAAAAAACAGGAAGAATTTTTAAAATAAGTAAAGTTATTGCATTGGCTAAAGAGAGTATTGATGAAGATTCACTGGGGAAGTGTCATCATTTACTTCTACTAAACCACGATCACTAGGTTCCGATTCCCATTCTGTATCACCAAAAAAATACTGGTTTATCAAATCTTTTGCATATTTAGCAAAGGAGGAAATGGTAGATTTTGAAAACAACTGGCTATATTTATAAGATTGGGTCGTCTGTTTTAAATTTTCTGGATTTTGCAGAAACATTACAAGCGAAATAAGGTCTTTAAAACGTCTTCCTGATTGTCTGTTTTTTAGACGAGACCGGGTAGCGGGAGATACCGTGTGTTTGAATTTACGATTACCATTTTATGCTAATGTATATTTTTAGCATTCTCATTATTTAAGTTTCGTTCCTCATAATTGCTATCGTGCTCATCAGTCTCGTCCCGGGATTTAAAACGTGAATTCCAGGAGTCGGGATTATAAAAAAACCGTCAATTTCCCGGAAATTCCCGGGAAGGACCCACTACTTCACGTTCATCACTTGTCCAGTTTACTTAACTTTTAACAAAAAAAAAACTTACGTTAACTTGATGATACAAAATCGTTATCACAATGATGGCTGTATTGAAAACATTAAATATCACTTTTGTTGGATAAAATCTTTATCCAGATTAGTCCGTTCACAATTAACTAAACATAAATGTAAAATATTTTTATGCGACCGCTGTTTGCAATATTTTTCGAGTGAGTTTAAATTAAATTCACACTCAATTGATTGCGAATTAATGAATAAGTGTAAGATAAAGCTCCCGCCGATGGGGTCAACGATACAGTTTAAAAATTTTTGTAATAAAGAATATGTTCAGTTTATTATTTACGGTGATTTCGAGTGTATATTAAAATCAATTCCCGAAACAGACTCTACACAATCCACAATTAAATATCAGCAACATGAACCGTACAGCGTCGCGTACTATTTGCATTGTCGATTTAATTCCAACTTACATTCTTTAATTCTTATCGTGGAGTAGATAGTCAAAGTTAGTTCTCAACTAGGGATTGCAATCCCGATCAAATTTTAGGATCCCGGGATTTCGGGATTGAAGATGGTTTAATCCCGGGATCCCGGGATTATACCGGGTGTAACTGAAATCAGGCTCACCCCCTTTTTTTCTTTCATTAGACGAGAAGTTGATTGAATTGGTGCGTAACCACCCTGTATTGTACGACACCAACCATTTGCAATACCTAAAAACAAAATTAAAACTGGAAATTTGGGCAAAAATTGCAAAGGAGCTCAACCTGACAAAGGGTAAGTAAAGTACGTTCAAAATTTATTTATCAAAATATGTATATGGAATAATACTGTTATATGGAGGGATTATACAAAGATAATTAATAATACTTCTTACACAATACACATTTTCCACTTTTTTTACTATACAATGCAGAATAGGTACATCTTTCAGTATTCAATAGTGTCCCTGAGAAACACTCTCTTCTTGCCATTGCACACTTCCCACAGAATTAAAGTATTCATTGAATTTCTGTCTAACTAAAAAAGCTGCTTGTACACTCCTTGAACGATTACCTGAAATCGGAAGTAGCTGTGTTGTTGGGAGAATTTCATTCAATCCCCTTTGTTCATTATCACCACTGTTCAGATCATCTGAACATTTTTTCTTATTTCATTAATATTTTAATTTAATTTCAAATACCTTTAGTATTTAAATTTGGTGCCAATAATCCTAGCGGGTCAAAAATTTTAGCGATTTCGGACAATATAGTTCGTTTGGTGATTCGTTGTTGTGGAGACAGCTTCACTTGATATGTTAATGCATCTTGACTAGGAATCCAGTAAATTCCCAATGTTTTCTTCACATTGTCTTCAGTTTTTCCAAGATTGATTATTTCGTGGTTTTCTACTGACTTGATGCTTGGTATATTGCTAGCCCATTTTCTTATATTGAAACCTCCAGCTTTCAACATAGCTATGAGATTTGCTTGAAGTGCTTCTGCTTCCTGTTGGTTTTCTGCTCCGGTTAAAAGGTCATCTACGTAAAAATCACTCAGTGCTACTTGGGATGCCTTGGGGTATTCTTCTTTTTCATCTTCTGCCAGTTGTTGAAGAGTTTTAATAGCCAAGTAAGGAGCTGATGCTGTGCCATATGTTACAGTGGTTAATTGGTATTCTCTAATCGCTTCTGTCTTAGAGAATCTCCATACAATACTTTGAAAGGGTTGATGAGATTTGGCAATATGTATCTGCCTATACATTTTTTCTATATGAGCTGTTAGTACAACTGCGTGTTTTCTCCAGCGTAGCAAAATGTCCACCAAGTCCTGTTGTAATCGTGGTCCAGTGTGCATTATCTCATTAAGACTCTTGCCACTGGATGTTTTGGATGATGCGTCAAATACTACTCTCAGCTTAGTAGTATCGCTATCTTCTTTGATGACAGCTTGATGAGGAATGTAGTATACGCTTTCTTCTTGAAGATTTGGTTTTACTATTTTCATATGTTTGAGGTCGAGATATTCTCTCATGAAAGATTTATAGTCTGCTTCCAGCTGCTTATTTGTATTGAATCGTTTTTCTAACTGAAGTAGTCTAGCCACTGCTCGCCTCTTTGACTCTCGAAGTTGTTTTGGATCTAATTTAAAGGGAATTTGCACCGTATATGTTCCATCTTTGTTTCGTCTATGTGTTGGTCCAATTGCAGTAAGAACAACTAAAGGAAGAGGCAATAAATCATACAAGGGATATATCGCCATATTTGTATGTCTCGCAACAAAAGCCATCCACCTGGAGGTAGTCAGCGATATGAGTACGGAAACTTTTATGGCAGCCTTCAAAAGATTCACCGCAAGAAGAGGTTCTTGTGCACACATGCACAGCGACAATGGTACCAATTTTGTAGGAGCTAGCAACATACTCCAAAAAGAAATCCAAGATGTAGTCAATAATCCCACTATACAAGAAAATTTGGCAACTTGTTGCATTCAATGGCACTTCATTCCTCAAGCCGCCCCTCACTTTGGAGGACTTTGGGAAGCTGGAGTCAAATCAATGAAATATCATTTAAAGCGTGTTATCGGCGAAGCCACGCTAACGTATGAAGAATTATCAACGCTAATGCACCAAATAGAGGCGTGTTTAAATTCACGACCCCTATGTCCGTTAGACGACTCCGTAAACGATACAGTCGCCCTAACACCAGGACATTTTCTTATTGGACGAGAGATAATATCACCACCGGATCCATTTAGCAACGACATTATCTCAAACGTAAACAACCGATGGAAATTAGTCCAAAAAATGAAAAAAGACTTTTGGAAGTCATGGGCTTCCGAATATCTTTGCAGACTTCAGCAAAGGTACAAATGGCAATCTCGAAAAGACAACTTAAAAGTCGGAGATCTTGTCATCATCAAAGAAGACAACATTAATCCAAGCCGATGCGATGGCCGCTAGCCAGGATTATCGAAATACAACCCGGCAAGGATGGGATCGTCAGAGTAGTAACGGTCCAGACCAAGGGACGACAACAAATCAAGCGGCCGGTTACAAAAATCTGTCCATTACCAATCAACACAGATGAAAAGGATGCAGGAAACAATCAACAACCACGTTCTGGAGGAGCATCCGATCAACCTATCATTCCAGCTCCAGGATCCAGGACGGCTGCCCTATCCTTGGGCACTGCAGAGGACTTCCACCTACAGCCACTCAACCCGAGTCCCGGCAGTAAAGTTCAGATCATCTGAACATTTTTTCTTATTTCATTAATATTTTAATTTAATTTCAAATACCTTTAGTATTTAAATTTTATTCAATATCTCACATTTCATTTCCTGCAACGAACACACGTGCCGACAAACATCTTACTTTGCAATTTGCTACATGTGCGAATCGATTACCTGGCGATTTCACAATTAGTAAATTGCAAAGTAAGGTAATACACAATCCTAAAGTCCGATAGGAATATTTTTTATGTAATTTTTAATGTTTATTCAGCATGTATTTTTTGTATATATACCGTTAATTATTTCTAATAAATTAGTACAGATTAATAGTCTTACTCATTCAACAACTACCTAAGCCACAATTACAGGGGTGTGAGGCTGCACTCCAACACACTATTACAAGTTACCATTACCTAAGCCACAATTATAGGGGTGTGAGGCTGCACTCCAACACACACACACACACACACACACACACACACACACACACACACACACACACACACACACACACACACACACACACACACACACACTTACACATCCGCACTTTATACAAAATACACTACAAATTTACACCAGATCACAACATCTGGCCGTAAACAACCACTTATGACAGCATTTCTACGTAAATAATTGTGCAAAACGCAAGCTGCTTTGACGACATTGACAACGCTGCTGACTTTAATTTCAAATGGTCTTTGGAATACTCGGAATCTCGAAGCTAGGATTCCAAATGCGCATTCAACAGTTTGTCTTGCTCGTGAAAGCCTATAATTAAACACCTTATTTTCATAGCTTCCCATGACACTTCTTCTTGGGTAGGGTCTCACAAATACGTATGGCAAGGTATGTTCGAAGGAGGGTAGTTCAGCAGGTGGAGGAAGTTGTAGAGTTCCCTTATCCAATTTTCTGCCCAACTGACTACTTGAAAAAATACTCCCGTCACTGAATCTTCCTTGGGATCCTACGTCAATGAAAGTGAATTTATAGTGTGCTTCGACAGCTGCCATTAAGACAATGGAGAAATCGTGTTTATAATTAAAGAATGACGATCCAGATTTATTAGGCTTTTTGATCACAACATGCTTTCCGTCGATGGCGCCCAAACAGTGTGGAAAATTCCATCGTGATTCAAAATCTGAGGCAATCGACTTCCACATATCTCTTGAAGGTTGTGGTAAATACACCGGCTGCATAGTTTTCCAAATGGCAATTGAGACTTCGTTCACAATTTTAGCTACAGTTCGATCTCCCATCCTGTAACTGTAGCCAATGCTTTTGTAACTATCTCCAGATGCCAAATACCTGAAGAAATACACACTCATTAATGTTTAATTTATCGATTTAATTATTACATGAATTAATAAAAACAGTCATTTATTTAATACATATTTATATATACCTACCTACGTTAATGTAATTATATAACGAACTAAAATTAATAGAATAAAATTAATTTTACATAAGTTTGGTACTTTTCTGTTTTCCAGGCGATGAGGCCAAATCTATTTGGGCGAAATTAAGAAATAACCACCGAGATGCTCTACGGCGACAGCGACGTAGAGAAGAAGTGGAGTTGCTGCTTCAGATATTAGACCATGGAAGATGGAAGTACCAATCCCAAATGGAATTTTTAGTACGTTTCATGGTCAACGAAAACCGAGATACAAATTTCGTCGACGATGATGACCGTTTACAACCACTTAGTGAAGTAGATAAATGTAAAGAATCTGAAACCCAACATTCTGATGATGACGTGGTAAATGATGAAGAATCAGTCCTATTAAACACTGTGAACGTTGATGAGGGTGATTCATTAAATTCGTCTGCAAACAGCGAGCCTGCTGAATCTCCTACACCTCCAATGCTACCACTAAAGAAGAAGGTAAAAAAAAAAATATTGAAAACCTAATAGAAAAGACTCTTCAACAACGCGAACAAAGGTGGAAAGAGAGGAGCGAAGAAAGAAAAAAATTGGAAGAAAGAATAGCTCCAAAAGACGACCTGTACCTGTTCTTCATGTCGATGTATGAGCAGACGAAAAAAATGCCTCCAGCATCTCAGCACAGTGTGAGGAGAAATGTATTTTTTACTGTATCGGAAGAGGAGGCACGCTTGCTCAATATTAATGAACCCACAGTTCCCCCAAATCAGCTATTTCATACAGGAGTTGATTCGTCATATATGAGCTCTCCTGCATCAACAAGCTCTTTAGGACCACCTCCTTCCTACTCCTCTGGAGAAACGTCGCGTGAAACTAATTTAGGAACTTCCTTCTCCTTCTTAAACGATTTTTAAGAATGTAAATTTATTTGTTCTACATTTTTTTCAGAGTTTTTAAGTTTTTGTTATGTATTAAAATTTAAATTTAAAAATTTACCTTAAAAATACTGCCAGTTTTTCTTCAGTCCCGATTGGTGTTTGAGCATTGCATCCCTCGGAGTAAATAATAGGTTGAATCATGCTATGAACTTCTTCGAACCCCGCTCGATTCAGACGGAAATAGTTTACAAATCGTTCATCGGAGAATTCTTTTGTCAGTGCAAATTCCCCGTGAGTTTCTCTTTTTTTCATGTACTCACTTTTCCACAGCTTTGCCTTCCTTGACTTCTGATAAAGCAATAATAATATTTCTAACTCGGCATCTGAATCTGATTCGGAGCTCAAATGAAAGTATTACGCCATGTTTTTTTTTTTTGGTTGCTCGATTTTTACAAAGTTAAAAGTTAAGGTTACACGCACAAATTTTAACACAGCACGGACCCTGCCTTCGTCAAACTGCCGCGCAGACTGCTACCCAATGTACGCGGACAACTGTGCCACATTGTTTTCTGCCCTGCCTGGCCTGCTCTGCCCGTACTGCGCCACGTAGTTCAATGTGCGCCTTAGCTAAAGGTTGCGAAATTGGTTTTTTGACAAAAAATCTTTTTTTTTTTAATGGAACGATAGTGGCGCATGCGGTTATTTAAATAGAGTATTTTCTGGCGAATTCAACAATACCAATAACTTGGTATTTTTATTAGGAGCAGGCATTAAAAATTTCAAATTATTGTAAGATTTTGGTAAGATATCCTAATAATCATAGTTGACTATGCCAAATGGCAACAAAACAAATGCTTTTTTTTGTGTTTTTTTTACAAAACCGTTTTTCGGACACTTGTTAACAAAATAAAATTTAATTTATGCGTTAATTTATGCGGGTCACGGCACACTTAATAAAAAATTTAATTTTTGTTAAAAAATTATTTGAGGTTATAAAAATTAACCAAAATGGTATAGTTGTATTCAAAATCGTTTCCTCTTTCCAAAAATATAAAAATATACAGGGTGTTCTATTTAAAATAACAAAGTTATGGTCATTTCCGGCGAAACCGGAAGTGAAACAAAAGTGTACCCATGTTCAAATAATTCAGTTTTTTGCAAATGTTACATGTCTAAAATTTCATTTGTCTAAATTCAAAGCTAAAGAAAAAAGGGGGTGAGCCTGATTTCAGTGACACCCGGTATATAACGTGAAGTATTTGCTTAAAATCAGAAGCTAATGCAGTGTATTCACATTATGCTCATTTAAACGAGTTTTTAATACCTCAATACATTTTTCACCTATCATAGACCCATATACACGAATAAGACCCAAGTTCCAATGTTTATTAGGGATATGTACATTAATATTCATGTATCTTTTATTTGTTGTACAGGTCCACTCGTCAAAGCTCAAAGAAAATCGTGTACGCAAAACTTTACATTGATTAATGTCTTTGGAAACTAATTGTTTAATCTTTAAACTGTAATTCATTACTTGCCTTTTAATAGAGTTTCCTGATTTGGGCAAATTTTCGAAACCGCTAGAAATCAGTAATTGCCTTAAATCTTTTTATACTATAAATACATTAAAAGTTAGTCCATCTAGGGCTGTCATGCGGGCCAGTGTTTCGTCTAAGGTGGATTTTTTTCCCGGATACAAATTAATGTGTTATTTTTCGTTTCGTAGGAGGTTTATTACTGGTGTTGGCATCATGGTACTCTTGACTCGGACCAGGTAAATTTTGGTCAGCCGAATTCACTTTCAAATTATGCCTAGACAATAAATGCGTATGAAGGTCTTTTGTAGAACCACCCATTGTTTTTAGGATAAATCCACATTTCTTACATCTCGCTGTTTTATTATCCGGGGGTTTTAAATAGTGCGACCACACTGATGTTGAGTCTTTGTCTTTATTATGTAAAATAAATGATGGTCCCTTTTCAGGGTATCTTTTTAAACGCTATTTTATTATATTAATTTAACAAATTACAAATCAAGAATCAATACTTTCAATAACAATACGCGAAAATGCTTTTAATTCGAAGTGATACACGAAGTTTCGTATACTGACTTGCATCAGCTCATAAACAAGACTAGACATAAACAGAGCTCGGCAAGCGGCGAGCGGCGACATAAACAAGCTTAAACTTGCAAAATTGCATCGTTCTTATCCAGGTTCAGTAGATACCAACTATGAGCAATTTTTTTTTAAAATAATGTACTTACAGTTAAATTTTTTAAATCCCGAAAATCCCGGGATTTTACATTTAAAATCCCAGGATTTTCGAGACCAAAAAGCGACCGGGATCCCGAATCCCGGGATTGCATCCCTATTCTCAACCGAATTAGACAAACTATCAAATAAATTAAAAACCTATTTTATTGACATCGTTCCAATGGATTGTTTGACACCAATTCAATAAGTACAGTTCAATAATGCTGAAATTTGTCGTATTTCACAACTTTACAGGTTATGATTCACATTTTGTTGTTAAAGATTTAGCTAATGCATTTCCTGGCCAATTCAGCTTATTACCATTAAATAAAGAAAAATATACAGGGTGTCCCAGCCAAGACGAATTATTCGATAGCTCTGTTATTAGTAATAATATTACAAAAAGGTAAATATAAAAGTTGTTTGTTATCATTTACTATATAACCTAAAATTATTTTCAACTATACAGTGTTTTGTTTTTACGCTCTGATACCAAACATTGTTTTTTTATATGGAACACCCTGTATATGTTGCAATTTTTGGATGTAAAATTAAATTCTCTTTTAAGAATATTATAGGTTGTTTATGTCTAAAATAAACTGTTTTTGAGTTATTAACGTTTTTTTGAAAATTTTGACAGATGCAGACCTTTATAAAAATATTTATATTTATTAACATAACAACACCAGAGCAATTAACTCTGGTAATTTATTAGACAATAGTGTCATAGTAATTGTTGATTAGTTACATTTTTAAAATAATATACAGGGTGTTCGTTATACTCGGTTTATTTCGCTAAACTTTAAACTCATTTAAGTCATTTTTTTTAAATGGAACACCCTATATATTTTTACATTTTCTTGTAGAAAATTTAATTATCTTTCAAAGTTGTTAAGCATGTTTTATGTCTAAATATAATATTTTTGAAGTTATTTCGTTTCTTATGATTATTTGCGAGTATTTTACCTAAAATATTGGTAGTAGCCTTTGAAAATTCAAAACAATTTGTATGAACTGTCAACCAGAACAGTTAATCGGCAAAATTTCCACTATTATGCCACTAAAAATCCGTATTTTTTAAGAACTGTAGATACACAGCATGCTGGTGTTATTTGCTGCCATTTATGCTGTGTATTTACAACTCCTAAAAATACGGATTTTTAGTGACATAATTGACATAATAGTGGAAATTTTGCCGATTAACTGTTTTAGTTGACAGTTTATCAAATTGTTTTGAATTTTCAAAGGCTAATACCGATATTTTAGGTAAAATACTCGCAAATAATCATAAGAAACGAAATAACTTCAAAAATATTATATTTAGACATAAAACATGCTTAACAACTTTGAAAGATAATTAAATTTTCTACAAGAAAATGTAAAAATATATAGGGTGTTCCATTTAAAAAAATGACTTGCATGAGTTTAAAGTTTAGCGAAATGGACCGAGTATAACGAACACCCTGTATATTATTTTAAAAATGTAACTAGTCAACAATCACTATGACACTATTGTCTAATAAATTACCAGAGTAAATTGCTCTGGTGTTGTTATGTTAATAAATATAAATATTTTTATAAAGGTCTGCATCTGTCAAAATTTTCAAAAAAACGTTAATAACTCAAAAACGGTTCACTTTAGACATAAATAACCTATAATATTTTTAAAAGAGAATTTAATTTTACATCCAAAAATTGCAAAATATATTCCATATAAAAAAACAATGTTTGGTATCAGAGCGCAAAAACTAAACACTGTGTATAGTTGAAAATAATTTTAGGTTATGTAGTAAATGATGACAAACAACTTTTATATTTAACTTTTTGTAATATTATTACTAATAACAGAGCTATCGAATAATTCGCCTTGGCTGGGACACCCTGTATATCTTTTACGAAAAATAATCGTGATACCCGCTTAAAATTAAGATTTATCGATTCATATAGATTTTTAAATGCTTCACTTGATAAATTAGTTTCATACTTAACAAGAGATCAGTTTAAAATATTAGACGCTCAAAATCAAGACCTATCTGAAGATCAAAAGTGTTTATTAACTAAAAAGGGAATTTTTCCCTACGAGTATATTGATAATTGGAACAAACTAGATGAAACAAAACTTCCTACTAAAGAAAAATTTTATAGTTAACTTAAAAATAGTCATATATCGGATGATGATTACTTACACGCGCAAAATGTTTGGAATGCTTTTAAGATAAACAATTTGGGTTCGTATAGCGATATATATTTAAAAACTGATGTTTTGTTGTTGGCTGACGTTTTTGAAAATTTTCGGACCGGGTGTAAAGCAAGCTATGACCTTGATCCGGCACATTATTTTACTACACCGGGTACATGGGATGCAATGTTAAAGTATACCAAAATTGAATTAGAACTTTTATCCGACATAGATATTTTGTTATTCATAGAGAGGGGAATTCGCGGAGGAGAGAGTCAATGTTCAACTAGATATGCTAAGGCCAATAATAAATTTACTACTGATTTTGATGACAATTTACCATCGACATATTTGCTATACTTCGACGTAAATAATCTTTATGGATGGGCGATGTCTCAATATTTACCTTATGGTGGATTTGAATAGCTATCACAAAATGAAATTGATATTTTAAATGTACTCGAAGTTGATGCTGACTCTGCAATTGGTTACATACTTGAGGTTGATATTGAATACCCTGAACATTTACATAATTTACATAAATACCTGCCTTTTGCATCTGAACATCGTGTCCCACCCCATAACAAAAATTCTAAATTATTAACCACTTTATATAACAAAAAAAGATATGTTATTTATTATAGAAATTTAAAACAATTGTAAGATGATTTCACGGGGATTGTTTAATAAATGGTCTAATTGGCAACGTATATTATTAATCAACCTTTTACATGGCGACCCTGCCAATCGTTCAAAATGGTTAAATAAAGTTATTGTCTAATACACAATATAAAAAAAAATAACAATAGTGTAGTGTAAGATGGGTAAAACACAATCCACTCATCAGCAGTTGCAAGAAAACAGAGTCGTAAACTTTGTGGTACAAGATTCCGAGTATAAAGTATCAATGGACGTTAAACTAATGATATTATTAATACTTGTAATAATGGTACTTCAGCTTGTACATAAGTTGTTCCACATGTACAACAGAAAAATTAAAAAACAAATTCGACGAAATCTGGCTGCTTCTTCTCCTTGTTTGGTTTAAACATCATCGTTTCCACTATTCATGGGAAACATCTTCATCCCCCAACAGTGTATGTTTGGTGAATTGTTTTGTGGGTGAAGTGCGTATGTCAAAGTTTCACCGAAAGAAAGTAAGTCGTTAGACCATTTCGTAAACTGGTCAACTGCATTGTGTTTAAATACACGCACCCCAACGATTACAGTTACACATACGTCAAAGTTTTCTTTAGAATTAGGTTTTAAGTATGTGCCAACGCCTGCAATTATTAGCACTTTTTATGCCACCAAATAGGGATATCATCAGTAGATTTTGCCAATATTAAACAAGAAATTATTAATCAATCTCAAAGGGCCATAAAAAAGTATATTCCAAAAAGTGAATCAGCTAGAAAATATATTAGAGATAATTTAATTCAGTTATTTAATACATACACAGGGTATTTAGCTGTTTCATGGATGGAATTCTCTAGAAGTTGCACAGAAAAGCTTTGCCAAACCAAATTTCGTTTACATAAAGGTTAAAGTAATAAGATCATTTCAGGCTCTTGATGTTAAATATAAAGTACCAGTTACTTGCGTCGAAAAAATTGATCCTCTCATTTTAGATGACGATTTTTCAGAAGACGAAAATTTAGATACAGACATGTCTGCCATAGATTTTTTTACTTTAGCAAGCAATTTAGTGCCCAATCAGTTTGATGGTTCTCCAGATAATTTAAGGTCATTAACCATTGACAAATAATTGACAAACTTAATTAAAGCTGGCATAAAGGGCGATAACTCTCGATTAATAACTGCCAAAATTTTCAATTTCAAACAAAATTCAAAAGACACCGCAGCTTATCCTACCGAAATTAAAAATTTGGCTAAAAGTTTGAAAAGGGCTTACATAAGGAAGGCGTACATTACGAGGTTACCGGAACTTATATAACCGAAACTGTTGTTCGATCCCTTAGTCAAAATGCCAACTCTGATTGTCGAGGCCGGCACTTTTAACACAGTTCAAGAAGTAGTCACAAAATTGGTGCTACTACAACCAATTCAATTTCAAATGTATTTTATTCTGGCCAAAGTTTCGAGAGATCAATTAATTTGCATAATGGTCGTGGTCAATAACAAAATTTTAATTCTGCTAAGCGCTGGCAAAATTATCATGGTAGGCAAGGTAGAGCAAATCGCAGAAGAAGCGACAACCCCAGATACCCCCACTATAGCTACCATGGATGGTTTCGACCCAAACGTTCTTATGAATCTGATAAAGATTCGGGAAACCAATCAGACCCCCAACAGGTTCGATTGGGGGAAATACACAAGTAAATATTTATAATATAAATTTATCCCTGTCTAACTTTGTAACACTTGAAACTTTAATAACAGATGGTAAAAATACATTTATAGTACATACAGGAGCTAATAGATCAATTTTTAAACGAACTAATGTACACCCTGATCAAATGCTCGACATTTCAAATCTCATAAAAATTAAGGGCATAACAAATGGGCACACCAGTTCAATAGGGCTTACAAATACAATCATTTTGGTTAGCGGACACGAATTAGAACTCAAATTTCATATAGTTACTCAGATTTTTTATATCAACAGAAGGAATATTAGGTAGAGATTTTCTTACTAAATATAAGTGTAAGTCAGTCCGCGTTCACAATGAACGTAGTAGATAGTAGTTAGTAGTTAGTGCGAATACGTAAAAAGTACGTAATGAAATGTTAACTTGGATACGGGTAACAACCGACTTGTTTGTAGCATCGCACGTAACCTCAATGTAAACGCGGAAGGTTGTTTATCAAATTGACACTTCTTGTATTCTACGTATTTATTTCTACATGATGATTAGTGATGGATTATAATGCTAATAAGTAAGGTCCATGTCCTGGGCCCCCCACATTTGAAATGTAACTTTTTTTTAAATGTAGAAGGTTGTGCTAGCCTTGTGCTGGCGTGCTTTGTTAAAATTTTTGATTGTGCTGGTTTCGTTAAGCCACAAATTCAATTTTAATTTGGGGGGGCTGTGGACATGATAGCCCTCCCACCACGTAATTTAAACATTTTTTTTAGACAGATATGTTGTGCTAGCCTTGTGCTGGCGTGCTTTGTTAAAATTTTTGATTGTGCTCGTTCCATTACACTACAATTTTGATTTTAAATTGGAGGGGCTGTAGACATGATAGCCCCCCCACCAAGTAATTTAAACATTTTTTTTAGACATATGTGTTGTGCTAGCCTTGTGCTGGCGTGTGCTGTTAAAATTTTTGATTGTGCTGTTTCGTTACGCTACGATTTTGGTTTAAAATCTGAGAGGCTCTAGACATGCTTAGATTAGCTTTTGTATACATTGAACCATTATTGTTATCTCTGAAAAGGGCGACTTATAAACAATTTATTGAATAATCTGTTTCTGTCTCACAGGTAAAGTAATTTTTGGATGGTAACTGTTGAATAAGTTTAAAATGTTATTGACTTTGGATATTGGAACGCCTAAAATCATATCGTCTACATATTTCTTTAAAAAAGGAATGTTATCAGATATTTTTGGCATTATTGTTTTTAATAAATCATCTAATATTATTTCTGCAATAATAGCGGAGGCATTTGTAAGAAATATTTTAAAGTGCTGTGTTGTAACAATGTTTGTCCTATAATTTTCGTCTATGTAAAACCATTTTATGTATTTTAAATGTGCCTATGGCATATAAAAAAAATTATAACAGTTTCAATTAAAATTATTAATGACATAAATCAAAATAAAGCTACATATCCCACTCATCAATTAAATAATACTGTAAAGTACAAGCACGTGTTTTATAAAATTTTATTATAAGGACTTTTTGCTGATTTTTCATCACAGATGTACAATTTTAAATTTTAACTATACTTGTAACTTGTAAGTATTAAACAATGTTCTTTGACTATGTTACAATATACACTATACAGTGTGATTGATTGAGACCGGTACTTAAAAATATATGAAGAATGAAAAAGGGTATGGATCTGAAATTTTGGTCATGACCATAATGGCATCTGGTCTGTTTATTGAAAATATTTTCAAGATGGCGACACTTCCGAAAATACCGGAAGTTGACGTCTACTTTCTTATTTCAAATACAATGGTATATTTTTTAATGCGTATTTGGATTTAAAACGTTATTTTAGAGGGACTTTTATTAACATTCCCTATACGTAAGTGCAGTCATTTTTAAAATTTTTGGACTTTTTGAAAATTCTTAGATTTTCATCGTGATGCTTAATATTATCTAACCCCGCCATTTTTGAAGAAAAAACGCTTAAATTTAGACCAAGCCTAGAAGAAACCCTGGAGTACATCCTGGAATTCTTACAATCGATGCATTACTTGACAGACCAAAAATCAATACTGGGAAATCTTCTCAAAACGCTTGGAAAAGGACTTTTATGGACTTCAAAAGCAGATTTGGCGGCTCATCAGATCACAGAGGAGAGAGGTTAACGAGTTGATTGAAATAAACCACATAAAAAAAGAGGATTGGGTCAACTATCTAACGGATCTATACAGAGCACAAAACGAAGAAGAGGAACTAAACACACCAGAAATAGCTATTAATGAAAACGCCCAAATTTGTAAATCCGACGTACAACTAGCTCTGCAGAAGTTAAAAAACAGGAAGAGCGCTGGACAAGACGGAATACCAAACGAACTACTTAAATACGGCGGACGAGAACTAACACAAGAATTAACAACTCTAATTCAGAAGATACTATATCGACACAGAATCCCAGATGAATGGCGAACCAGCACCACCATTCTTATGTTTAAAAAAGGAGATAAGAAAGTACCCTCGAACTACAGAGGTATAAATCTGCTGAGCACAACATTAAAGCTAACAACAAAAGTGTTAACGAACAAAATTAACAGTTTCACTTCGCTGGCAGATGAACAACAAGGATTTAGATCAGGAAGATCCTGCACGGATGCCGTCTTTGTCATAAGACAAATAACAGAAAAGTCAATTGAATACAACAAGCCAGCATATATGTGCTTTATTGACTTGACCAAAGCGTTTGACCGAGTCCAACTAAAAGATGTTCTACACATACTTTATAATAGACAAATCCCATACAATATAATTAAGACTATAGAGAACATGTATGCAGCAAACCAAATACAGGCAAAATTAGATGAAGGGCTTACCGAACCAATACCAGTTGGTAGCGGTATCCGCCAGGGGGAGTCATTAAGCCCACTTCTCTTCAACATCATAATGGACGAAATTATACAGAAGGTCCGATCATTGAGAGGATACAAAATGGGAGATAGAGAGGTAAAAATTGTATGCTATGCCGACGATGCTGCACTCGTTGCAGAGAGTGAAGACGACTTACAAAGACTCTTACACTCGTTCAACTGTACAGCTAAATCACTTAACATGACAATATCTTCCACAAAAACAAAATGTATGACAACTTCAAAAACACCCTTGAGGTGCAAACTAGAAGTCGATGGAGAGGTTATCCAACAGCAAATGAAATTCAAATATCTCGGGATAGAACTTTCGGGCTTTGGCGATGTGGAAGCAGAGGTAAGGGAACAAACAACTAAAGCAACAAGGATAGCAGGATGTCTAAATAATACAATATGGTGCAACAAAAACTTGGGAATTGAGGCCAAGTCTAGAATCTACAAAGCAACAATTAGACCTATCATGACATATACAGCGGAGACCAGGCCAGAAACGTCAAAAACTAAAAGACAACTAGAAACAACAGAAATGAAAGTATTGCGCAGAATTACGGGTAAAACACTTCTACACAGGGAGAGAAATGAAGAAATAAGAAAAACGTGCAAAGTAGACGATATTAATAACTGGGTAACAGACAGAAGAAAAGAATGGAATGAACATATTAATAGAATGGACGACGGGAGAATAGTAAAAATCGCCCGCGATAAGTCTCCACTGGGACGCAGGAGCGTTGGACGCCCTAGGAAAAGATGGAGCGACAACCTCAACGTAGAGCAATAGGCAAGTGGACGAAGAATAAACAGGCGAATCGCCTATAGTCAAGAAGGAAGAAGAAGAAGATGCATTACTTACAGGGTGTCCAAAACTTAATTTTCTTTTAATACAACTTCAGACCACTAAAACTCGTTTTTTTCAAATACAACGCCCAAACTTTTTTTTTATTTTCTAATGCAAAATTACATTCTGCATCAATCTGTATTAGCGTTTCCTATACCTATCTGCAACAATTTTCGAGTTATTAAGAATTTTTGATAAAGTTAAGAGAAATTGCAACATTTTTAAATAGTAAGCCTTGGAAATGACAACAAATGCCAATATTAATAACTGTAAACCACTTTTATTGCGTTTGTCTGAAGTGTCCATGAAAATTGAAAATCAAGAGTATAACATAACTTTTTTTAAAGAAATATGTAAACGATATAATTTTAGGCGTTCCAAAATCCAAAGTCAATAACATTTTAAACTTATTCAACAGTTACCATCCAAAAATTTAATTTACCTGTGAGACAGAAACAGATTATTCAATAAATTGTTTAGAAGTCACCCTTTTCAGAGATAACAACAATGGTTCAATGTATACAAAAGCAAATCTAATCATGTCTAGAGCCCCTCAGATTTTAAACCAAAATCGTAGCGTAACGAAACAGCACAATCAGAAATTTTAACAGCACACGCCAGCACAAGGCTATTACAACACATATGTCTAAAAAAAATGTTTAAATTACTTGGTGGGGGGGCTATCATGTCCACAGCCCCCCCAAATTAAAATTGAATTTGTGGCTTAACGAAACCAGCACAATCAAAAATTTTAACAAAGCACGCCAGCACAAGGCTAGCACAACATATCTGTTTAAAAAAAAAGTTTAAATTACGTGGTGGGGGGGCTATCATGTCCACAGCCCCCCCAAATTAAAATTGAATTTCTGGCTTAACGAAACCAGCACAATCAAAAATTTTAACAAAGCACGCCAGCACAAGGCTAGCACAATCTTCTACATTTAAAAAAAAGTTACATTTCAAATGTGGGGGGGCCCAGGACATGGACCTTAATAAGTAGTATTAAACATCGTTCAACATTGTAATTTTAATTAATTTGAAACATTAAAATCATAGATAATTAACTTTGTTTTTGTTTTTGCAATAAATCAGACTTCCATAGTTACTAAGTAAGTAAATCTTACGTTCATTGTGAATGAACACTTGCATTTAATTCTATACATTTCAACTTTAGCTGCTAACTACTATCTACTACGTTCATTGTGAACGCGGACTAACATAGATTATGCTGACTGGACTTTACCGATTAGATTAAATTATTCATACAAACATACATTAATATTCCCTTAAATTGCAGTTTGGAAGCAAATCTATTTTATATCCCACCTCGTTGCGAAGTAATTAGGCAAATTAATAGCTTCACCTTTTTTTTGTGGTTTCACCGAGAAACCACCTTTAAAATAGTTTATCACGTGATACCCAGTGGCCAAGCTTTGAAATTTAATTTTATGTCTTATAGCACCAGCTCTTGGCGAAGAGTAAATCGTACTAAATAGGTCTGTACTGTATACCAAAATTTCATTTAAATGTTTTGTATGGTGTAAGTTTACTTGTCAAAGGTTGATAAATTGCAAGAAACTGTGTATTACAATTTCGGTAATTAGTGGAGTGCAATGGCAGGTAAGTAAATTTGTCAGTAACTTATGATCGGGTGAAAATATGTGATAAATTGTTTACGGATTTGTTTTTAAATGTCAATGTTATAAAAAAAATTATAAATACATTTAAAGAGTTTCTATTGTGCGCTAGTGGTTATCTAGTAAAACCACGTTTATTTTCCAATTTTTGTAAAAAATAAATTAATGTTAATTTTATAACACGTTCGCTGCGTTACGGGACACGTGCCCCGTATCTAGGGTGACCAGACGTCCGGTTTTTGTACTTCGGCGGATTTTTAAAATGTGTCCAGGTTTTCGATAAGTTTTTATAAAATAAAAAAATGCATAATTTTCATTGTCAGTGGAACACCATTAGTTAAATGTTGGTGTCATAGTGTGCAACAGTTGGCATTATTGTTGATTGTAGAAAATGCTATGATATTCGCGATAAAAAGTTGCAGCGCTTGAGGTTTAATTTTGAATGCGCGAACTTGCACTAAAAAAAAATGTCTACTAGTGTCAAACACATATTTATCTGCAGCCAAGACTGGACAAAGTATCAATTTTCTGTTTAAAATTTGTGCATTCGTGGTATGTATTACATTTAATTTATAATATATCGATTATCTATGTGTAAATTTAAATGCTGTATAGATATTTGTACTTTATTATACTTAGTAAGAGAAGTTTTATTTTTGCAAATTTTCTTTTAGATTTTGATAAGGTGACGTGAATGATCAGTTGGTCAAATATTTTTTGCATATATAAATTTAAACAAATATTGTTTTAGTAATATGGGTAAAAGAAAATGTTTGCTCACTGATGAAATGCTGAAGGAATATCCTTTATTTAAAAAAGGAAGAACTAACAACGAAGCGTATTGCCTTCTTTGTAAAAATAACATTTTAGTTGCACACAAAAATAAATCAGATTTAAAAGATCATGTGAACACATAAAAAGATTAAAAAAACGCTAGTTTAAATGCTGGATCATCAAATGTATTGAAACATTTTGTTGTTAAAGATAATAAATTTATTAGAGCAGCAGAAGGTGCACTAGCATTTCATACGATAATTCATCACCAATCTTATCGATCTCTTCATTGTACAGTACCACTTATGAAGAATATTTTTACTGATTCAAACATTTGTCAAAAAATGACTTGTTTCAGGACAAAAGCTGAGGCCATTGTAACAAATATTTTTGGACCACATTCAATCGAACTGGTTATGCAAAATTTAAAAGAAATTTCATTTATTAGTATTTCAACTGACGCGAGCAATCACAGATCATTAAAAATGTTTCCTATTTTGATCCAGTATTATAATTTTAAAAACGGTGGTACACAGTGTAAGCTGATTGTAATTATTAATCAGCTTAATGAACAGTCAGATACAGCAGTTGAAATGTTAGAACAAACATTAAATAAATACTATCTAATAAAAAAGTGTGTATCGTTTAGTGGTGACAATTTTAACACTAATTTTGGTGGAATTCATCGATTAGGAACAAAGAATGTATTTTTTAAACTTAAAATATGATAAGCTCATTGGCACCGGATGCCCTGCACATGTTATTAACAATACCGTTCATTACCGATTTGACGGTTTATCAGTTAATATTGAGAGTTTGATATCCACAATTCACAATCACTTTCATATACAGGGTGAGTCACGACGGACGCGTCGGAGTTTTATGGCGAAACGGTATATATTTTCCAATTTCTGTCGCTGCTAGATTATGTAAGTCAATAAGGGCTACATTTTGAAAATATTTTCAAACATACAGGGTGCTCCAAAAAAAGTGGCATATCAAAGTTATACCTTTTCTTATGGAACACCCTGTATATTTTTACATTTTTGGATTCCTCTTTAAATTTGATTCAAAAAATGTATAAGGTTAAATGGGTCTAAAGTCAACCGTTCTCGTGAAAATTGCATTTTCATGAAAATGCAGTATTTTCAAAAATTTTCAACATTTAAAAACAACTCATTTTTTTTTAATACAACACCCTATATATTTTTACACCGTCTTATAGAAAATTTAATTCTCTTTCGAAAACATAAAGACTGTTTTATACCTAAAATTGATATTTTCCGAGATATCGCGATTTTATTGTTAATTATTAGGACAAAGAAATATGTTCGAGTAGGCTATGAAGGTGGACAGCGGTAATTTAAAACAATTGAAAGAAAAAACAGGAAACTTATAATTTTGTCGTTTGCCTACACATTTTTGAAATTTTTTTATAAG
Source organism: Elmis aenea (assembly GCA_947652605.1). Lineage (NCBI taxonomy): Eukaryota > Metazoa > Arthropoda > Insecta > Coleoptera > Elmidae > Elmis > Elmis aenea. The sequence goes on from OX393577.1 coordinate 40,715,908, forward strand.
AAAGTTGTAGTTTTGCCATTCTTACGTTTAAATAGAGGTTTCTTATCAGGGCAACAATATTTTTCATATAATTGACTTTGATCGTTTAGCAAGTCCTAAAAACTGATTGATAATGTATCAGGTACGCGAACAAAACGCTGATTTAAAAAAAATTAATACTGATTTGTCTAATTTTACATTTAAAAAAATAATGGTTGGTACTGTTTTCGGTAGAACCAAATGCCAAATCGTAAACATACAAAAAAAGGTTTATAGGATTTAGTACTTATCTTACAACACTGGTCCAATAAATAAATGCATAAATAAATAATAAACCTCTATTTAAAAATTTAAACGTAAGTATGGCAAAACTACAACTTTCTTATAAAAAAATGTCAAAAATGTGTAGGCAAACGACAAAACTATAAGTTTCCTGTTTTTTCTTTCAATTGTTTCAAATTACAGCAGTTTGCCTTCATAGCCTACTTGAAAATATTACTTTGCCATAATAATTTACAATAAAATCGTGATATCTCGAAAAATATCAGTTTTAGGTGAAAAACTGCCTTTATGTTTTCGAAAGAGAATTACATTTCCCATAAGACGTTGTAAAAAAATATAGGGTGTTGTATTTAAAAAAAAAGAGTTATCGATTTTTAAGTTTCACAAGCTTGACCAAGCGTAAAAAACGCCGTGTAATATTTTAAAAATGTAGGTGGTGCAAAGTGTTTCATAATCTATTGTCAATCTTATCTCCAAGCGAATTTCTTCAGACTTCTCAAAGTTTTTAAATGTTAAAAATGTTTGAAAGTACTGTATTTTCATGAAAATGAAATTTCCACGAAAACGGTTGACTTTAGACCCATATAACCTTTTACATTTTTTTAAGTAAATTTAAAGAGGAATCCAGAAATGTAAAAATATACAGGGTGTTTCATAAGAAAAAGTATAACTTTGATATGCCACTCTTTTTTGGAGCACCCTGTATGTTTGAAAATATTTTAAAATGTAGCCCTTATTGACTTGCATAATCTAACAGCGACAAAAGTTTGAAATTATATACCGTTTGGCCATAAAACTCCGTGGCGTCCGTCGTGACACCCTGTACAGTGTGTCCAAAAGGAATGGAATATGCTATATATCTCAGTAAATATCCACTTTAGGTAAAAATGTTTTGTATGAAAGTTGTTTGGTACTTAGTTTTTCACCATGAGATACAAAAAAAAATTTAAAAGAAAAAGTTATTTAGAATCTCAAAATAAGGCTAGATTTCAATTTTGACAGTCAAATTCCAATTTTTATTTATTAAGAAATTGTAAGCACTTTACTTTTGCGAATATTTGAAAAATCGTCAAAAGCTAGTGTCCTATAACTTTTCATTAAACTTTTTGTCATCTTAAAATTAGTTTTAGACCATGCACCAACTTTTATCAAGACTTTTCTCAGAAATCAATAATAAAAAACTTTTACATTTGTTGCAGACTTTGAATGTTGAAACTTCTTAAAAAATAAAAATTGGAATTTGACCTTCAAAATTTAAATTTAGTTTTATTTTGAGATTCTAAATAACTTTCCAAATTTTTTTTTTGTATCTCTTAAAATAAGGGCACTTTACTCTTGCGAATATTTCAAAAATCGTTAAAATCTAGTGTCCTATGACATTTTATCAATTTTTTTTAAATCTTAAAATTACTTTTAGACCATGCACCAACTTTTATCAAGAATAGAATTTTCTGAGAAATCAATAATACATTTTTTTCCCATTTGTTGCAGACTTTTTGAATGACGCTGTATAAATTTAAAACTTTTCCTTAATATAACTACTGAGCTTACGTCTAAACCTTACAATGTGTGTGTGTGACATTCGAGCGTGACGGACGTGTTCTCAGTGCGCTCCTGTATTAGTTTAAAAGTGTTGTCTTTCTTTTAAAGTGTGTTAATTTTTGAGCTTTGTGTTATGGCGCGAAGAAAAGATAAACAAAACATTGATCTGGATACGAATCAGCCTCATCAAAATGTTTGTGAAGATTTGAAAAACTGTGTAAAAGACGTTCTTCGATCTGATAAATTTATGAAACAGTTTAGTTCTTTTTTGTCGGAACACCTAAAAGTCGCTCTAGATGAACTGAAATGTGAAATAAAACATTGTAAAGACATTATTCAAAAACAAACTAAGATTGTACAACAACAAAGTAATATCATTGACGAGTTTAAATTGGTAAAACAAACAGACGAAAGTAAAAGTCAGCGAAGGTTAACAAAGTGACGACGTTAGCGAGTGATAACGAGCCTAGCAAAAAGTTGACCATAAATAGCGGACAAGTGTTACATGCAAATTTGGACTCCAATAGCAATGCAACAACTAATTCTCGTGTGACGAATGCGAAAACAAGGAATCCCATAATTGTTGGTACGTCATGTAGTCTTAGAGCAGCTCCTGAGCCTGATCAAAAAGCATACGTACAACGTACATGTATGTCGTCTGGAAAAAGAAACAACTAGTGTTGATGTGGATAAATTTATTAAACATTCGCTACCAAACGCTACTATCAAATGCGAACAGTTACAGGCGAAAAATCCAACTTATGGGTAGTTCACACGGCGACTTTTATGTCACCGTGTGAACAATCAAAAGTCGCGACTTTTAATGTCACGCAAAGTCGCGACATCGATTTGACAGTTCGGCATTTGACGTAAGCCTACCATACTTTTATATTTTGACATATCAGACAAATATACATTTGTTTGTCATCGATTTCGAATTTATCCTGTCCCCAATAGATGTTTCAACGATTTTAGAGCATTATCAACCAATAGCAACTTCAAAATAATTAGTTGCTCTACAACACTCGATGCTGCAATTACAAGAGCGGCCATTTTTATTTTGAAGTCGCGACTTTTAATTTGGGTAGTTCACAAGGTGACATTTAAAGTCGCGACTTTAAATGTCACCGTGTGAACTACCCATTACGCCTCTTTTAAGGTAGAAATAGATAAGAATTTGGCTGCGACCTTACTGAAGCCCGATTTTTGGCTTATTGGTGTTGGTGTGCGCCGTTCTTTTATAAAATCTAATTTTTTTCGGGAATCGACAGGCCGGTTGTAATACATAACAAAATTTGTTTAAAAATAACTTGACAAATATCAGTGTGGTAGATAACATAAACATTGTACGAATTTTTCATCAGAACGTTCAATGTCTGTCAAATTGCATTGAACAGCTGGAAGTTTTTTTTGAGTGATTTTCAGTTTGACTTTTTGTGTATTACCGAGCACTGGCAAACTGTCGGAAGTTTGGAATGCATGTGCCCAAGTGGTTTTAAATTAGTAACATCGTACTGCAGACCTGAGCGAAAATCACATGGTGGTGTGGTTTTATAATCCCCATCAAACCTTTTGGGGAAAATAAGAGAGGACATCAATTCGCTGTCTGAGTGTTATGTTTTCGAGTGTGCTGCAGCCGAAATTAAAGTTAAAAATGTTTCGCTGCTAATTGTTGTTCTTTACAGGCCGCCTGGACACAGTTTTGATGTTTTTTTAAAAAAAAATGAATCTTTTATTGGACGTAGCTTATAGTGAGCAAAAAACATCAATTATTGCGGGAGATTTTAACATAAATCTCCTGCCAAAAACAAATACGGATAGTGTTGACAGATTTGTGCACCTGTTGAACTGCTTTTATATCACATATACCATTAAAGAATCTACACGTGTAACTCATAATAGTAGCACATGTGTAGATAATATTCTAGTAACTAGCGACGTTAAATACTCTGCTGAAGTTCATGAAACCTGCATTTCGGATCACAAAGCGCAGTCTGTTGAACTTCAGTATATACTACCAGGCACGAAATTTCAGAGTTCTTATACTCTTAAGCGACAAACTAACGATCCTAGTAATATGTTAAACTGTTGTAATTTTTAAAAATCTGAATCGTGGCAGGATGTTCTTGTAGCCCCCAATGAGGAAAAATTTACCAAATTTATGTACTTTCAACTATTACTTTAGTGTTTGTTTTCCGCTAGTCAAAACCAAAGTAAAACATCAAAACAACACAAGCAAATGCAACAGCAGAATTGATTCTCCTGTAGTTAATAACGCACGAGAAACTTTAAAATTGTTGATGAATCTCTGTACTATAAATCCCAAATATAAAGAGCCTTATAAGCTATTTAAACAAAAATATAACGATTTGATCCTTATAGAAACTAGAAATAAGAATGACTATTATACATATAATGATGCATGATTTAGATAGCCATTCTTAAATATCGCATATTAACTATTTAGATAGCCATGTTATTTATGTATGTTGCTATGGTATAAAAAAAATGTAAAAAATAACTTCAAACTATTTAGAAAATACAGCCCACTTTTCAATTTCAAATCTATTTAATATTCTGCGGTGCTACCCTACAATTTCATACATTATTTTTGGTCCATCACGAGCCGGATAGCAAGCCGAATGAATATCAATTACAATTTGTTCCAATCAATAACAATTTTTGGATCGGAAGCCGAATATCTATTACAATTATTGGTTCCTATCAATTACAATTTTTGGATTTGAAGCCGAATATCTAGTACAATTATTGGTTCCAATCAATTACGATTTTTGGATTGGAACCCGAATATCTATTACAATTATTGGTTCCTATCAATTACAATTTTTGGATTGGAAACCGAATATCTATTGGTTCGTATCAATTACAATTTGTGAAGAGGAACTTTGGAAAGGACAAATCACTAAGAAAAGGATAAGTGTTTTTCAATTTGTACTAGCAATTTCTATTTTATTTCATTTCTATTAAAATTTTTACTATGTCGACCGCAACATCCCTACGGAGAAAGCGCGGTGGTATAAAAGGCAATTTAACGAATTTAAAAAAGTTTGTAGACGATGTAATGTCAATTGATTCTGTTGATATTGACATGCTGGCAGAGCTGCGTCAAAGAGCATCTCGTCAGCACGAGATATTAGATTATGTTCAATAAGGTACAATCCGATATTGAGTGCATTTGTGATGAAAACGATTTAAAAAATGAATATGAACAACGAGATAACTTTCATTACGAATATTATAAGACAGTTGCAATAGTTGACAATTTAATTAAAAAATCAAGTAAGATTGATGAGCAAAACTGAAGCGAGTCACGTTCAGTTCCGTCAAATGTACAATTACGAAAAAGTTACCAACGATTCATTTACCAAAATTTAGAGGTCAATATATTAATTGGTTAGAATTCAAAGATATTTTTATTTTATTAATACATGAAAATAGTAATATTTCAGGAATACAAAAATTTCACTATTTAAGAGCATCACTTGAAGACAATTCCGCTCAGGTAATTAAATCAATTGAATTTTCTGCAGCCAATTATGACATGGCATGGGAATTACTTTGTAGCAGATACCATAACAGTCGTCTTCTTGTCCACAATCATATTAAGGCTATATTTAATATCTCACATGTAGTAAAAGAATCTTCTTCAGCTTTTCGTAAAATGGTTGACGATATATCAAAACATCTTCGCTCATTAAATATTTTGCAACAAAACATAGATACATTTGACGCATTAATAATTTACATTTTGTTAAACAAGTTAGACAGTAGATGCACAGAACATACACAAGCAGAATGGAAATCTCCTAGTTACAAAACGAAACCGTATTAGACTGCCATCTAATGGTGCCTGTACACCTGAGAGTAAAGTACTCTCGAGAGTAGCGTCGCCAAGGATACAGCCCCTGAGAGTAACTCGCGATTGGCTGTATCCTTGGCGACGCTACTCTCGAGAGTACTTTACTCTCAGGTGTACAGGCACCATAGATAAGGCGCTGTGAACTTTTTAGCAAAGAAATGAACCGTAGCACGCGACTCTAGCGCCCAATTTATAAGGATTGTTCAAGCACGGCTGTGTACAATCCGACGAACTGTCGGGCATGCGTAGTATCGATGCTGCGCATGCTCTGACCGTTTGTTAGATCGTACATAGCCCTGCTTAAACAAACCTATACTTAACTTTAATATTTCTGATTAAAAAAATATAATTCATTTTAAAACAATATAAAATTGTTTGATAGAATTACTAAAACCTTATATTATTTGGTTATAAATTAAAATACGCAAAAAAAACGAAAATTAAAATAATACAAATATATTCATAAAACTGTAGTACATAGCACTATAACATCGTTAACAAAAACATAAAAAAGGAGCATATAATTAATTAGTCATTTTAAATGGATAAAACCCTAGTAAACATTTATTTTGTGTGGTTTACAATGTCGTCCTACATTTATTATAAATTGGTAATTGTTATTTTTACGTCAGATGATCAGTCTCGTACATTACATACTATTTTGACATTTTTATGCTTAATTTGCTAAAATAAGATAATAATGATCTTAAACGAAATCATTAAGAAAATTAAAAATGCTTTTTAAATATGTAAATGTATTTTGAATACAGATTTGAAAGCTAAACATTTTTTCTTTCTTGATTCTCCCAAAACAGTTATGTTTAGCGAGTTGAAGACTTTATTTTTTAAATAGCGCGATAGCTAATATTTTATTTTCAGTCGTATATTTCCTACCTCTTTTCTTCCTAACTGCATTATTAATTTGGTTCCAAAAAGAAATTCCAACTGTTGGAGAAAGTTTCTCCGTTAGTTTAATAAAGGACGTTTTCACTGAAAATTTTGTAGCTCGCGATTAGGGTCCGGAAAGTTGTGCATTATAGTTTCTATACCGCTGCAGTTTATTATGCAACATTTTCTCTTCATGTTTTATGAGTATTTGTTAAGTTTTTTAATTATTTATTACCACTTATTACTTTTATTTTTGACTGTTTACAATAAATTAAAGTTGACGCCAGGTATCTATTACCATTTTAAATTTAAATTTCTGCGCTACTATGTTAGCAACCAATCATAATAATGTGTGTAGTTGTGCTACTAAAATTAGTGGAATCTGTAACTATCTTAAACATTTTTACTAGCGCCACCTGAATAAGGCGCTTGGTACTAAATCAAATTACAGTATTGCGTATGCATATGGAAGTGCCACCACCCTGAGTAGATGTGTGAAACAGAGGGAAGAAAAGAAAAATGAAGATGGATATACATCAGACAATTTTAAAGATTTTTTGAAACATAAGGCAGATATGTTGTTAGAAACCTTAAAAGCACATGCAACAAAGAAACCAGGCAATTTGGAGGAATATCCACATCATAAGGCATATACTGCAAGTATAGTATCTTGTAATTATTGCAAAAACAATCACTTAATTTACTATTGCGATTTATTTTTGAAGATGAGTGTAAAACAAAGAAAAGAACATGTTAAAAGGCTCAATTTATGTTTTAATTGTTTACGTACTGGGCACGGTAGTAAAAATTGCATTTTAGGAACTTGTATGAAATGCAATTTAAAACATAATTTATTATTACATGAAGACATGAACAGGTCAAAAAATTTTGCTATAACGAGGTTGAAACCTGACAGTTTTCCTAATGAATGCAAAGAAACTTTCAATGCAAGTTGTCAATAACGAGGACAAACTTTATTAGCAACAGCTAGTATTACAATTTTAGACAAATTCGGCAAGGCACACCAGTGCAAAGCAATGTTAGATTGTGGTTCACAATCTCATTTCATAACAAAACAATTATGTGATCAGTTGGGTTTACAAAAAATGAAGACAAATGTATCAATTATTGGCATTAATCAGTACACATCCACATATCTTCTGTTTAAATAGCTGCGGCTGCTGCAATGGAAGCATGTATGTCAATTATACTATTAACGAAGTATTTATTAAATTCTTCTGCAATCTCACTTTCATCTTGTGTTTTGGTGTTATTAAATATTATTCTATCAGAACGTTTATTTTCTGATTTCATTAATTTTTTTAATGTTTTCCATAACTTGTATGTTTTTTTTGAGCTACTCTTTATCTCATTTAAAACAAAGTAATTTTTTCTTGCTTTGATTAATTTCAAATATTCATTTGTTAGCTGTTTATACTTTGCCCAATCCGAATTACATTGTGAGTTTTGCAGCTTTATATAGTCGGTCTCTCTCTAATTTTATTTGGTGTAATTCACTAGTATACCATTTGTTATTTTCTCTGGGTGTGATTGTTTTTTTCTGAACAAATTTATTTAGTTCCGTTTTTAAAATCTTACTTAAGTTTTCAGCCCTATCTTCCATATCTAGCGAATGTGATTCTTTCCATATGTCATTATTTTGTAATCCTACCATTAACTTTTCCCGGTTATACTTTTTGATTATTGTTCCCACTTGGCAGTCCAACATTTCAATTTTATTATTAAAAATAAGTTTAATTGTATTGTGATCACTTAGATTTTCATTGTCTAAAACGATCACCGAAAATGTATCTCTATCTGTTAGTACCAAGTTAATGATCGTATTTGAGATTTCCGTTATACGCATCGGAGTAGTGACTTTTTGTTTTAATCTTAAACTCTTTACTAGTTCTTTAAATTTTTTACTATATAATGTATCTTTCGATAAGTCTATATTAAAATCGCCCATTATTAGGTTAACGTTTGTTTTATTATTGTATGTTTCATACCAAGTTTCCAAAAATTCCAATTACCGTATATGTGCCTCTTTCCAATCCTATGGCTAGAAGCCAGTAGTTATTAGTTACAGCTATATTATTTTTTTATTATACACTTTAATCGGCAATCAGAATTATTATAATTCTATAGGCTAATTTTATGTCAAGTCCTGGGTGGCTCTGGTGATTTAGATGACCTGATGAGGTCAACATCCAGCGACGTTGCCTCGGAAACACCCTATCTTTCGTCTAGGGGCCACACTCTCTTCAATCTTCTTATGCAGTCAGGCTCCAGCAGTGGCTCTAGTAGTGGATTCGCGTGCCCATCCAGGGCCTGGTGATGTTTTGCTATTTTTGCAATGATGGTGTCTTGAACGGTGCGTATATTAAGGTCTGTATGAAGGGTATGATTGGACACGTACCAGGGGGCATCCGCAATCTGCCGAAGCATTTTTTATTGGCACCTTTGTATTATTGCAATATTGCTCTTGCGGGCACAGCCCCACAGCTCTATTCCGTATGCCACTCGGCCGAGTACTCGAACCGTCTAAACTACGCTTTATTGATTGCATGCGCGATGCGGTGCGTTTGTTGTAATGTGGAATGGGCCTGCCGGAACCCAAACTGATGATCTGGAATCCATTCTTTGGGATCCAAGTCTTCATTAATTCTGTGGAGTACTAGCTTTTCGAGCAATTTAGAAATAGACGGTAGCGGACTAATTGGGCGATATGACATGACATTTGTGGGTTCTTTTCCAGGCTTGCCAATCATGATTATTTGTGCAATTTTTAGGTGTTTTGGCCAATATCCTAATCTTAAGATGGCGTTAAATATACAGGGTGTCCCAAATTCGAGTAAATGCATGGGGATCTCGCTTATCTTAAGAGATACGAAGTCGGTTAAATTAGGGCAAAGTTGCGAAATTAGATGCTTATCAAATATCTGCAAAGAAAATTTTCATAGCTGTCTTAGTTCTAAAGTTATTTAAGACAAACTGAAAAAATTGATTTTCGTTTTTTTGCCCTATATCCTACATTTTTTAAGATATCGACAATCAGATACGTCTTCCGAAGAGGACCAAATAGATTTTCACTCAGATACATCCTTGGAAAAGGATCCATTTCATACCAGTGACCATTCATCTGATAAATCATATAAGCCATCGGATGATTCAGATGAAAACGAGGAAGAACAAAGTACTGCCAGTTCCAACGAGGAATATAGGATCGAAGCCGAAGAAGCCACTACAGGTGCAAATCAGAATCAGCATACTCCCATATGGACATCAGTTACAGTGAATCATAAACCTCGCCTATCTGTTCCACCTAACACACCATGTACGATTGATGAATCGATAAATAGGAACTCTTCCCCTTTGGAAATTTTCTCAAAACTATTTCCACCGAGTTTGTTTATCTTCATTGCGGATTGTACAAATCAGCGTATCAAAATCTACAGTCGCAATAAAAATAAATCTGAAGCTCTTACTGATTTTGGAGAAATAATGATAACTCTTGGTTGCAGTTTGGTAATGTGTTACAACAAACTACCTAAACTTAGGCACTATTGGTCTACACACCCATCTGTCGGAAATAAAACTATAAATCATGCTTTGTCTAAAAACAGGTGTTTATTCCTTTTATCTAAACTTTATTTCAATATACCAAATAAACCGAAAAACTGCAGCAAAATATTCTACGTTGAAGAACTATTATCTTGTTTCAAATACACATTTCAGAGGTATCGCACTGACAGCACCATGCAAAGTATTGATGAAAGCATGGTAAAATTCAAAGGGCGCTCCTCTTTGAAACAATACTTGCCAATGAAGCCAATTAAAAGAGGTATCAAATTATGGTGCCGATGCGACGCCAAAACAGGATATACATATGATTGTAACGTTTATCATGGGAAAAAAGAAACTGCGGTAGATGGAACTCTAGGAGAAAAAGTAGTGAAAACTTTGTGCGAAACAATAAAAAATCAAAATGTTATTATAGCTATCGATAGATTTTTCACCTCAGTCAACTTGGTAGACATTTCTCAGTATGCTATAGTAGGTACTGCAATTATGACCAGAAAGAATATGCCTAAACAATTTGTAGAGAAAAAAAAAATGAATAAAAGAGAAAGTGAATTTTTAGTGAATCAGTCCCAAACTTTAGCAACAAAATGGCAAGATACAAAACAAGTAGTACTATTGAGTAATTGTCATAGCGTGGCCCCGACTTTGACAATCGAAACAATAATTTCTGTAGTAACAAATGTCAGAGTAATTTGCTGTCAATTGTTAAAACATAAATAAATGAGTATAACATATTCAGTATGAATTTTCCAAAAGAAGAATTGATTGATACGGTCTATGTTTAGGGCGGCGTATTTTCGATGCCCATACAGGGGGGGTATCTCGGTTATTATCAGAGTTGGAAAAAAAACCAAGTACGTAGTCTAGATTTCTTTTGTCGAGAGAAATTCATTGTCGTAAACAGATTTTGATATCTTTTTTAATTTTCGAAATATAGCCAAAAACCTATTTTTGTCAATTTTCAAAAATGTTAAATATCTCGCTTAAACGAAAAGATAAAGAAAAACTTTAGACATTTTTGCATAGTTTTTTGTCCTTAATAAGATAGCTAAATTCAATTTTTTTACTCATATAAATATTGATATATTACACCTAACTGAACTGTCTTATTTTAAATATCAACCATAAGCAAATCATATATTTTTGAAAAGCGCAAAAAGTAAGCTTTTGATGTATATCAAAGCCAACCATGGTGGCCATTCAAAATAAGAAAGTTAAGTGTAATAAATAAATATTTATATGAGTAAAAAAATTGAATTTAGCTATCTTATTAAGGACAAAAAAACTATGCAAAAATGTCTAAAGTTTTTCTTTATCTTTTCGTTTAAGCGAGATATTTAACATTTTTATCTGCTGTTTATAATAGTTCGATAACAGATAACAGATAACGATCACAGAATTGGAAAATTGACATTTACTAATATAGAGTGGAGTGCAAGAAAAAGAAAGAGCACAGGCTAGTATAGGATGTATACTGCACAAAGATATGAAAAACACTTTTTAAATAGATGGGACGCAATAACGGAACGGATTTTCAGTGTAGAACGCAAGTAAAAACAACCATTGCTATGGGCCAGATGAAGATGAGAAAGCCGAAACTAAAGACAAATTTTGGGAAGATTCTTATATATCGGTAGAAACTGCTAAAGGTTGCGTATTTGTAGCAGGATACTTTAATGAAAGAGTTGGTAAAAGAGAAAATATATATACAACACAAATTGGGAAACACGGAAAAGATAAGAGGAACAATAACGGAAAAGACCATACACGATTTAATTGTAACGATTGGTTTTTATGAACATAAGGATATACGCAAGTTCACGCAGTTAAGAGAGGGTATGAAATAGTGACCACTTTCTTACTAGTGGCAGAAATAAAAGTACAAAGAGGCGTGGTTGAATCCTAGCAATATTATTAATAACATGGGTCTCATAAATAATTGTTTCTCATCCTACATCGGTAATCCTATCCAATCGTATCCATTTAATCAGCCAATAACAGAGATAAGGGATCACTTAAGATCAGTCCCTCCGTTCGGGGATGGGGACTTCATTTACTCCGTAGACTTTATAAGAATTTTGAACTAGTTATCAGATCAATTAACCGTCCTTTCGATAACATATCTATATGGCTAAGACCACTTTATTGGATCAGCCGAGGTGTGGGCCAGAGCGCTATTATGCACCTTCTTAACGTTCGATCATTTTAAAGTAGCATTTTTAAACAACTTTTGGGATTTCATCTGCCAAATTAATTGCAAATTCGAGTCAGGACGGTATCACCCGTCTTAGAGAACGTATGTTAATTATTTTTTTAAATTCGTGGCCAAGGCTTCTTATCTCAACCCACCTTTACCGGAAGACTACTTAGTTATCAGTATAGCCAGACATTTTCCACCATATATTTTGACGTGCTTAATAGAAACCCGAAAGGGGATCACCTCCGCGGAAATAATAATAATAAAGGTATGGGATATCATGTCGAAAGCTTCGCTTAGATCAAGAAAAGTAGCCACTGTTGACTTTTTATATTGATAAATTTATAAACGTATTTAATTAATTTGCATAAAACATCCTTGCAGTCCGCACCAAGTTCTCATATAGTGTAGTCGTATATATGAACTAGTGTCAGTGCTAAAAGCCACTTTTTACTCACGCCGATAAAATGAAATAATCTTTTCGCCTTACCAGACTTATACAATCTGCTCACCTTCGGTGAGTAGATGTCTATCTGTTAGGGATTTAAAATTAACCAAAACAAACAACACCAATATGAATATTGCTCAAAATACTGAGGCCCTAATTCAACAAACATCAAACAGAACAACATACACAAATGCAATAAAAACAGATTAGTTCTCCAGCAAAGACAATGCAATCGTCATCCAAAAAGTCGAAAACATCGAACTAATCGATTATAGGCCGTTTACACATACGGTTTTGCTGACTTGGTTTTGCATGTGGTTATGATCGTGCGTGTGAACGCTAAAACCAAGCGATTTTATTGACCTTGGTTTTGCACAAATGAATCTAGCAGTGCTAGATTCACACACACGATCATAACCACATGCAAAACCACGTGCAACACCGCATGTGTAAACGACCTATTACATCTTAGCGTTCGAAAATCTATGAGCTTTAATCGAGTCGTAGTGTTTTTAAAAACAAAAGAATTAGCCGACGAAATCTGCAATAAGTACACACATATAAAATCAAAGATCAAGATATAATAGTAATTTAGTAATACAGATAAACCAAATAATTTTCCGAATCAATATCAGCTGCCGAATGATTCAGCTTATGTCAAATTTTGCGCTTATTGTAAACACAACGGTAATTTAATTAACGAATGTAGAAAGAGAGCTTTTGCAAATTCAAATAACAATGTTCGTAATCATAAAGTAAACGCAATCTAATCCAATTCAAAAACCTCGACAAGTTCTGCTGTGACAGATGCCCCACAGTCAGACAAAATACTTCGAGCGACATTTAAATTTAATTGCAACGATCAGAATTCCCAAATGAACGATGTGGAATCATAATCAATGAATATAAAAATTTACAAACAATTTCTTTCCAAATTTCAAATAGTAATAAAAACACCTCAACATTTCTTGTGGACACCGGTGCAACCGTGTCAATAATTAAACACAATGCTCTTATACCCAACAAAACTTTCCTCCAGAAGGATCAATCAATAAATTTGAATGACATTAATCCCAATCATTCTATCCCTACTTTAGGTTGGACTATTTTAAAATTAAAACATGATAATCATACATACAATCATAAAGTTCATGTAATAAATACCTCTCGTATATCACTAGATCATGACTGTATCTTAGGTATAGATTTGCTACGAAAATTCAACGCAATTATCGATTTTCAAACAAATTCAAACGATAAAAAACTGAATCACATTCAAATCAAAGTCTTGGATCAACCTAATAAATCGTTATTAAACACTGATAACGCTAATCAAAAATCAAACGACGAATTTTCTGACTATCAAGGGTCAATTAAACAAAATGATATAAATTACAATATTCCTGAAATCAATGTTGATTTTCCTTAAATAACAAATATTCACTAGCTCACTGTGTATCATCAGATTTTCCCATGAACAAAGGCATTGCCAAAACATTCAAAGAAAAATTTGGTAACGTCCAGAGTTTAAAGGAACAAAACAGTAAAAATCCAGAACTATCCGTTTTACGCTTAAATCAAAGATACATTTATTATTTGGTAAAGAAACAACACTACATATTATGATAAACCAACATCGAAAAATCTTTTTAATTCACTTCTAAAAATAGAAAATCATATGATTTCAAATAATGTTTCACACTTAGGCATTTCAAAACTAGGTTGTGGACTTGACAAATTAGAGTAGTCTAAAGAAATTAAACCACTGCTACAGTTTATTTTTCAAAATACCAAAATTAAAATCATAGTATGCGACAACACAAATTGGTTAACCAATTCAAAGGAACTTAGATTTTATCCCTTTATCACAAACCTGTCATTGACGCAATTAACTCAAATACAAATAATTTGAGACTCGATCACTTAAACCCAAATGAAAAATTTCAAACACAAAAACTCTGTTCCGAATATAATATTTTCTATTACGATAAAATGTCGTTAACTTTCACAAATAAAATTCAACATTACATTCAACTAACTGACGATACTCCAATTTTTACCAAATCATATCGCTATCCAGAAATCCATAAATCTAAAGTTGAACATGTAAATAAAATGCTTAAACAAGGCATAATTCAACATTCGACTTCTCCTTGGCCCAGTCCTATATGGATCCTATAAACAAAAATGGCGACTCGTTATAGATTAACGAAAACTTAATGAACGTACCTTTAGCGATAAATATCCAATCCCCAATATAACCGATATACTTCCTCTGTCCCGAAATAAGTGTCCGTTTACTATATTTGCTGGATCTTAATTGTATTTTAAAACGTAAATTGTAATTGTTTATAACGTCAAGTAAAATATGTCAAAAGTGACATTTGTGCATAGTCAGAAAGTTTAAACACGTTAGCTCGGCTTTTGGATCGTTATTTTAAAAACATACTTTATCTTGCCATTTTAAACAATATCGGTGTAGACACATCATGAACAGTGAAGAAGTTCCTGTAGTTGCACCACAAAGAAAAAAGCCTAATCTGTCACAGAAAAGCGTCAAAGTGTGTACCATTACATGCTATAAGAAAGTTGGTGCATGAGAAATTTTAAGCATCACTCATGAATATTTCAAAAATCGCTTAAAATCTAGTGTCCTATGACTGTTTATTAAACTTTTTTTAATTTTAAAATTTGTTTTAGACCATGGACTAACTTTTATCAAGAATAAAATTTTCTGAGAATTTTAATGATAATTATGGCCTTAAGTTTGGAAGGCCTCAAGTTGATTTCTGCTCAGAATGTGAAAGATTAACAGTGAAACTAAAAGACGGTAATCTGAATGATAATGCCAAGCGAGTTGCTGCAACAGAACTAATAGTTCATAAAAGACGCGCTAAAAAATTTTATGCAAAAATGAAAGAAGTTGAAGCTATGTGCGCTGAACGCCCAGAAGTTATGGGTATCACATTTGACTATATTCAAAATATGCCTCTTCCACACATTCCCGTTCAAGAGATTTTTTACTTAAAGCAACTCTGGGTATATGCTTTCGAAGTTCATAATATTAAAAATAATACTGGTCATTTCTACACATACCATAAAGGCCAGGCTCGAAAAGGTCCAGATGAAGTATGCTCATTCCTTAATGATTACATAGCCAATCATATTCCAGCCGAAATAACGGAATTACATCTATTTTCTGATGGATGTCCAGGGCAAAATCGTAACCACACAGTGCACAGTGGTCCCGGGTCCATGCTAACGTGCGTCAAAAATAAAAATAAATTAAGGACCTAATTCTGATGGTTTAAATTAAAAGGGTTTTAGGTCAAATTTATATTTAAAGTGTATTTTAAAAAAAATCTACTTTGCAGCATATATATAAACAAAAAAAATGTCATGTTAGTATCTACTAATAATAATAAAAAAATTATTTACAATTACTAACTTTATAATATTGACAGTAACATCTAAATAATAAATAATAGTTAGATAAAAAAGTCAACTAATGATACGGCGAGAAACCAAAAAACTTACATTGACTGAAAAATAGAAAACATTATTTAACCATTATTTATTATGTAGAGTAGATGTTATTGTCAATATTATAAAGTTAGTAATTTTAAATAAACTTTTGATTATTAATAAACATGCATCTCTAAATTAAATTATATAATTAATAAACTTAGAGTTTCTTTAGACAAATTTGATTTTTTTTTCACAATAATAATATGAGCCTTTAACGAAACAGAAAGTAGAATAACTCGAAAAGGGGGAAAAATATGAGCAAGACGGCAATGAAAACTAATACTTTAAGGTTTAAGGTATCATATTTTTTTTAAATATTCAAGGGCACGCGAGGGCACACCAACTAAAACTTTAATTTAAAAATAATGGTGCAATAGAAAATGACAAATAAATGCAATTTCTTAGGACACCAATAACTACTAAAATACATAACATAATTATTTATTAAATACATTAAATTACTATACACAACTCGGCCTTCAACCTGCATTACAAAGAAACTAAACAAAATCAGCCGTTTTCTTGGAAAAAATTCACAAACACTGATCTTTATCGAGCGCTATTGATAAGGCGGTCAATGAGTTCCATGCATTAACATTCGACGATAAAAAAAGTAATGAAATGTACTTGTGAGATAAATTTAATTATAAGTATGGTAATGTTTGGCTTTAGTTTTGTTCGGTAGGGAAGAAAAAAAACAAAAATACGAACATAAATTTTTTGATTTTTGTCATAGGAAGGAACCACAGTGGTTCGATTTCTGCTTGCTTTACAGTCGACAAAACGTTTCAAAAAAATCTATCATTATTATCCTGTACGAGGGCACTCGTTCCTGCCATGTGACAGGGATTTTGGTACTGTCAAGAGGCTTATGAGAAAACACGACAGGGTTTATTCCCCTGGAATATGAAGAGATTATACAGTCGGCAAGAAAAAGGGTACCTTTTACTGTAAAGAAAATTCAGTATGACGAAATTTATGATTTTAAGAATTGGTGGCCCTCCAGCTACAAAAAAACGTGTTCAGCTGTTCGTGGAACAAATGGAGGGACAGAAACTTTTGCTATTTCTAACTATAAGCAGTTTCTTTACGACAGTGATACTCCTGGATACGTTACCACTTGGGATTATATTGGCGGTTTAGCTTCATTTACTTTTAAACTTTTGAAACAAAACAAGAAAAGTCCACCTTTGCCGACAGAAAAAGTTTATAAGCAACCTGTTCCAATTAACCAAAATAAAATCGATGATATAAAAAAGCAATATATTACCGGTGAAAATTTGGAGTTCTACTATCATGTAACGTCTTGGTCTACCACAAATGCCGAAGAGAACTAATTTACATAATATTATGTCAATTTTCATTATGTATATTATTATAAAATAACAAATACGTTTTTCGGTTTTTTTTTTTTTGAAGATATTTAGTATTTATAGCATTCGTTTCCAACTTGACTTGAAAAACAGTACGAGTCCGTTATTTTTTTTAATGTATAAGACAAAGTATCATTTTACATAAAGGTATATTGATGCCAAACGATCCATAATTATAAGGGTTAAATTTCTTCTGTACAAATCGGAACAATATCTTAAATATTTTTCAAGTTATATAGTTTTTATTGATTTATTCAAAACTACGATTTTGGACTTGCACTGTTTTTCATCTCACCAATTCAATTGAAGAAAACAATTATGACGTCTGAAAGCATTGTTAATCAAGATGAGTTACAAGTGGAAAGTAAACACGACAGTTTTTAGGAAGAACGTTTTTTGAATGGTGACTGTGAACAGTTGGACTTCAGAAAAGTATTACAAATGATGGTGACCAAAAATCGAAGAAGGGATGAATTTTTAGAAAGGATGGTAAATCGACTAACCCCTGATCCAGGACAAGTTACACCAAGTATGCCAACATCTACCCCAACAAATCTAGCTATTATGCCAAATATTTTGAGAAATGTAAAATGTTTTGATGGTGAAAATCCTCAAGGCTGAAGAATGGATTGGTATGTTGAAGAGCATTAAAGGTTTACACCAAGTTCCTGATGATTATACAGGGTGCGCCAATAGTGCGATAAAGTCCATTATTGCCCTTAATGTCAACTTTTAAAAAAAGTTTTTAATGAAACTTATAGTATTTCTAGACGTGCATGTTTTAAAATTACTTTCAAGTATACAGGGTATTTCATAAAAGTGGGGCGTCACTAAAGGTATTTTTTTTTAAATTGAACACCCAGTATATTTTTGCATAATCGAATTCAGCAAGAAAATCTCCATATGACAGTATTTTGTTTTTTTCATTTTTTTGCGACGTTGCCAATTTATCTCAAAAAAATCTTTGAATTTTCAGAAAAACAGGGTACAATACTTGTCAAGAGCACAACGTTATGAATAATAATTGGCAAATGAAATTTTGTGCATACAAAGTCAAAAGGTGTAGTTATAGTCGAAATACATCAAAATTAATTTATATTATACAGGGTGTTTCTAATAGATGTGCCAACTTCCCAATTTTTAAACATCAATAACTTTATTTTTTCAAATGGAACACCCTGTATATTATTACGTCATTTTGTTGCATTTTTGTTTTTCTTCAATTTTTCTTAATACTTACCTATACCTAAAATGAATATTTTCTGAGATATTTACATTTTACTTATTCTTAAAAGCGTTGTGTAGGAATTTCCTAGTTTTCTCGGAGTAGGCCCCGACTTTGACAATAGAAACAATAATTTCTGTAGTAACAAATGTCAGAGTAAATTACTGTCAATTGTTAAAACATAAATAAATGAGTTATTATCAGAGTTGGAAAAAAACCAAGTACGTAGTCTATATTTCTGTCTGATGGTGTAAAAATCCAATATGCCGGCCATAAGAAATAAAAAAGTTGACTATCGCAACTTGAAATCTACAAGGCTTAGAAAATTTCTGTTGACGTCATTAAACCCAAGACGGTCAAAAACATAAAGTTACCAAGTTTAAATGAAATAGCGTTAATGGTTGGAAAGATAATAATATTTTTCTAAAATCACATTTTTCAGTTTTTTTTGTAATAAATCAAAAACGAATCAAAATATCCAGGATTTCTTTTCAGATTCTTAATCGCCATAAAAATGTGCAACTTTTCTCTAATTTAACCGACCTTGTATCTCTTACCGTTTCCAAGATAGCAATGGTGAGCATCGAAAAATGCACCACCCTGTATACTACACATACCACAAATTTGAAAATTATTCTGCATCCTGCTTTGTGGTATACTTTACGTACCACCGACCTAATACATATGTTCATAAACATGTGCTCTCTATGATGCAACTCGATCAAATCGAATAGTTCGCTACAGGTGCCTGTAATAGATTAGTTTCTTACCTCTAATTGTCAGTTGACATTCAAAAGTTTTAGTGGTAAATTTAAATTCAAAAAATCGTAACTAATGGCATGTAAGTACTTGAATATAATTCTAGCAATGTATTAGTAGATGAATATACCATTATTATTAATGTTTACATCAAATGTTGCTTTTGACTGTTAATTATCTGTGGTATATTTAATATACCACAATGCAATCGTGAAAAAATTTCTGCATTATATATTTTTTAATTTCTTAGAAAAATATTTGGATTGTTAGAGATTTAGAAAAGTTAAATGACACCGAAGTGGATGCACTTTTGGCAGAAATTTCTTATGATGGAGAATCTGTTGATGAATTTGATGACGAAGAGGACGACGAAAATGGCGCTGCTGCCATGAATATGGAGGACTATTCAGAGGAAATTACTGTCGCTCCCACACAAGATACAGATATTTCAGATTCTGAGAATGATGAGGACAATTTTCCCTTGTCACATTTAGTTACAAACGATAAATTTATTTGCAAAAAACCGTCAACAGTCACTAATATAAGTAATCAAGGGGATGTTTTTTCAGAAAGTGTCGGGCCGGCTAATATATCCGATGACATGGAAACGCCAGTTGATATTTTTGGGTGTCTCGTAAGTGAACAAATGATCGAACATTTTGTTTTTCAAACAAACCTTTGCGCTACCCAACATGGAAACACATTTATACCTGTAATTGTAAAAAAGTAAAAATATGTTCGGCTATAAATATTTTGATGAGTGTGAAGAGGCTTCCTAGCTATAGGGATTATTGGTCAGCGCAGGTGGAGCTGAGGCTTACATTTCGTCTTTGATGAGCCGCACTCGATTCCATTGCCTTTTAGGAAATTTACATTTACTTCAACCAAAACGCGGGGATGTTAATTTTGACAAACTATAAGTTGTGGCCATTTTTGAATTCATTATTTATTACATAATTTCTGTTTTTGCTATAAATTGCATCAAAAAATCTCAATAGATGAATCCATGATTTGTTTCAAAGATCGTTCGTCAATACGCCAATACATACCTAATAAACCGATAAAATGGGACTGGCTATAAGGTTTGGACTCGAGCAAAAATAAGTAGATATATAGACGAATTTCATATATACACTGGAAAAGTTAATGACACTGTGGAAAAGCAATTAGGACCTCGAGTTATTATGGATTTGACTAGGTCTTTAGTTGAAAAGAATTACGATATATATTTCGATAATTATTTTACATTTATGCCACAACTAAGACAACTAAAAAGTGAGGATATTCGAGCGACAGGAACTATTCAAAAAGGGGCAAATCAACATATTCAGAAACCATCCCCCACCAAATACACAAATCTAAGTAACAAATTAACGAACACAAACCCTCTAATACCCTCCCAAATTATACGAGATCCTTCACGCGATTTGTCCATCCCAAAACATAGGCGGATTTACCTAACAGGTACCCCGCGAAACGTATAAAAATTAATGTTTTCCAGTAATTGAGGTTCACTTTTGAGAACCGATTTTCAGGACGAAGCGATTGATGTTCTCTCAGCAAGGAAACTCCTATTATTTTATTTTAGATCAGTTTTACGTTTCCCAGTGTTTAGAAAATACCGAACAGTAGGTTTCAACAAAAAAATATAAAATTAAATGGCTAAAAAGAGTAGGTTTAAATGAAAAGGGACTGTTATACACATTAAGCTATGATGACAAAATGTATTACAAAAATATAATTTTTTCGAAAACGGCTCCAACGATTTTTTAAAATTTTAGTACGTTAAAGAGTTTATTTTTCTGATTGAAATGCCATTGTCTCAACTTTCTTGAATTTCTGTAAAAAAGTTATAATTTTTTTAAATTTTGAAAATCTTTTTTTAAAAACGCTGTGGTTGTTCATTCATAAACACGCGCATGAAACGTCATTTTGACAGACGTCATTTACGTCATGTTGACAGACGTCATTTACGTCATGTTGACAGACGTCATTAACGAAAATGAGGTTAGGTAGAGCGCCTGGAGCGACACATAAATATACAATATTTAAGGCGAAAGTCATTTGATGGCCGCGCCAGTTTATTTCAACTACTTTTAATAAAAATAAACAAATAAAAAAATTTAAGTTCAGAAAATTTGCAAACGAAAGTGCAAGTTTAATCAAAACCTGCAAAATAATTGTAAAATGTTTAAAAAGGCAAATAATGAAAATGAGGTGTACTCCAACGTGCAATGAGAATATTGCTGTCAAAGATAAAACTGGCTTAGACCATAATCTTCAAAGTGACAATCATAAAAAGAATAAGTATTTCGCACAAAATGGAAAAATATTTGGTGCAAAAAGATTCAACAATGAAAAGAAAAATTTCTGCAGTCGAATTAACATTTTCGTATCACAATGTCATGCATCGTTTTAATTTTAAATCGTCAAATTATATGATTAAACTGAATTCGGTTATTTTTAATGATTCTGAAATCGCAACACGGGTCACATCACATTAGCGAGGACAAAACTCGAAGCGAATATTAAAGGAATTCTCGGTCCATACACTTACAATGTTGCAATTAACGAAATTCAAAAGATTCCATGCATTTATGGGAATTTTAACAGACGGAAGTAATCATAAAGATATAAAATTATTACCCGTTTTATTATGTTCGAATCCAGAGCGAAAGCTAATAATCTTGCTTTAAAAATCACGTCGTTTAAATTTCTTTGGTTTCAACCAGCTACAAACACAACCTTAAAGAACAGTCTTCCGGTTTCTCTGGGGCTTTTTTCGAAGAGTCATTCAATTCTCGTCTTTATACAACTCATTACATAATCCCTCTAGAGATTGACTCTCCCTCATTTCCTTCCTATCCCCCCATAAAGAATGACAGCTTTATATTCAATACAGACTTTGGAAAATTATATGTTAATTTGTTGAAGAATTTTCAAAGTCGCTCTTTACAGACAAAGATTCATAGGAGAACAAAGATATTTTTAGAGCACGGGATATTTCCTTTCATCGGATGGATAAATCAAAAAATCTCTGGAGTAGCTCGAACTCAGGATCTAGATGATCTGAAGGTACAAACCCATTCTTTGACTTCTTATATAAAGGAGAAAAGAGGTTGTACGTAATCAAAACGATATGCTCGGTGATTTAATACATGAGACTGAGCAACTGGACAACAACCAGAAGGAAATTATTAATGATCTTGAAAGAATAACAGAATCAGTTAATGCTGCATTGAACATGACAAATTATATGTTCATTTCGAGTCAAGTCTACGAGTTTAT
Organism: Elmis aenea; assembly: GCA_947652605.1. Taxonomy (NCBI): domain Eukaryota; kingdom Metazoa; phylum Arthropoda; class Insecta; order Coleoptera; family Elmidae; genus Elmis; species Elmis aenea. The sequence continues at coordinate 40,738,882 of OX393577.1, forward strand.
CATGTTGCATATGACACAAATTATAATGTTACTATCACGACTACAGCAACAAGAAATTGAATACATGGATAGTATCACTGCATGTTTAACAGGATGACTATCTCCTCAGTTAATAGATGTTCATCAGTTAAGACTGTATTATCTAGAATGGAGTTCAAGGATCAGGGATTTATTGTTGGAGCCAGTTATATCAATCGAAGAACTATATCTTATTTATACATATCCTCTTGTTACATGCATTCCTACAACTTCTGGATTACATCTTTTACTAGCAATTCCTTGTTCAAGACAGATTATTGTTTCACCAAAATTCTTCAGACACACTCCTGCCAATTAAAATCAACGGAGAATTATATAAATTACCTCTAACATCCTTAAATGTATTAATGGTTCGGGATGACCTCCTTTACTCAATTGAAAAGTATGAGAAGTACTGTATTGATCCAAGTTCTGAGAATTTTGATGATTGTCTAATAAAACCTGTCTCTATCTCACTAATTCCATCCAGTAGTTGCTTCTCTCTGATTTGGAAAGGAGCTACTATTTACGACTATAAGATACAATGTAAAATAATCCAGTGGGACGATACCTATCCCCTGTGGATAAACTTAAACATGACTCTAAACCTGGCTCTACACCGGAGAGACTATAGAAACTAGAATAATCTGTCCGAAACAGGGAGATGGAGTTAATCAGAATATAACTGGGGTTTTGACATTAGGTAATATTACTCATAACAGTTTGATCACTATCCCTTGTGGGTGTGTCGTTGAAGTTCCATCATTTCCGATTTCTATTATGGGTTCGATTTGTTCTACATCCTCTGTTGTTAGACTGACTCATCTGTACTCCTATTATTACTTTGATTTACCCTCCATTTTTATTTCAGGCCAAAAATTCCAGAGCAGCTTTCTTTTCAATCGAGAAAAATACCACTTTAACTCTTCTATTAACACATTAACATTCAGTCTCTTTTCTGATAAGTTATTAAAAGCAGAATCTTTTTTCAATAAAATTGTTCCAGAAGTTGAGTGGTCTTCACCTTACTCTAGTACCTGGAGTTACTTGTTATATGTGTGCTTTACCATTATAATAGTTATAGTTGGGTATTATCTAATAACTATATAAACTCTCAAAAGAGATAATTCCGGCTTTTGTCGCTCTACAGAATTTGCCATCCGCAAAAGCAGAAACTGATATAGCAGTCTTCGTTGACACCTTGATTATAATAGTGTGCAATATTATTATCGTGGGAATTCTCATCATTTTATTTAGGGAGATTCGGTTCTTAAGACAGAGATTCCGATGCCACATGTTAAAAACAGACTTAGTGAGCAACTCCAATCTTCCACACATTGATGTTTGTTTCAGTTATTTTAGTACGACTATCACAGTTGCTATCAAACAGCTTCCAAGCCACGCTTACTCATATCTCCCACCGATTGAATCAGGACTAATTAGCGGAGCAAAAGGAACATTAGAGCTGTCAACATTTCCATCCATTTTTGACATAAATGGACAGATTGTAGAAGTGAACGGACTATATTCTTGCTCACAAATTATAAGTTTTGAAAAGACAATTGCTTATATACGACTACATTAATAATTTCTGTCATATATTATTTATCTCTGTAATGTAAAATAAATCCATGTTCAATAAGAAAAGAGTGATTTTTTCTTTTACCAAATCTATTCTAAAATACAGTCCACTTCGAAGATTCAACAATAATTTTGAATTTTTTCCAAGCTTTTAATACATTGTTTAAACAACTGGTCATGGGTTATTTTACTCAGGAGTGGAGAAGCATGTGTGGGGGCAAGCTGGGGTAGCGTGTTTAATACACAGAAATAATCTAAAAAGTATTAAAAGTTGGGAATTAATTAGTGAAAGGTTAATGAGCGTACAATACGAAGTAGAAAAGAAAGAAATAGTGCAGATAATAATTGTGTATGCTCCTAACGAATCGGACACTAAGGCAGAAAAAGATAAATTTTGGGTGAGTCTGCAAGAACATGTGGACAGTATTAAGGACAGTTTCATTATTGGTGGAGACTTTAATGGAAGGGTGGGAAATAATGTAAGGGCAGCTGAGAAAACAGTGGGAAGGTATGGGGAAAGTGCATTGAACACGAATGGGCGAAGAATAATAGATTTCTGCATAGTAAATGATCTTTTCGTGGCAAATACCGTGTTTGAGCATGCAGAGATACACAAGTATACAAGAGTAGTGGAGAGCAGAGACGAAAGGTCGATAATAGACTTACTAGTAATGAAGAAAACAGATCGTAAAAAAGTAAAGGATGTAAGGGTAAAACGGCAATTTGAAATAGGAAGTGACCATTATTTGGTGGAAGCAAAGTTACAATGGAAGGAGAGTATAAATAAGCTGGATTGCTCGGAAAAGATAAAACACAAGAGCATAAGAAGTTACAAGCTATTAAATGAAGAGTACATAAGGAAATACCAAGTTGAGGTGAGGAAAGAGTTGGAAGCAAGAAGAAACGACTGGTTGTCGGATGAACTGGAACAGATGTGGAATAGTTTTGAGGAAGCGATAATTAAAGCAGCAGAGAAAGTGTGTGGTGTGGTAAAGAAATCCAACAGGAAGAAGCAAACGCCATGGTGGAATAACGAAGTAAGGCAGGCAGTAGAAAGGAAAAAGAAGTGCTGGCGAAAGTATCTCACATCAAAATCAAAAGAGGACTATGCTGGGTATCAGTGGCAGAGAAGATTGGTGAAAGAAAAAGTTTGGAAGGCGAAAAACGAAGCATGGGAAAAGTTTGGAGAAGAGCTGGAAAAAGGAGGAGAAGGAAATGGAAAGAAACTATATACTATGCTAAAAGGACTCAGAAGGGAGAAAGGACCGAACATACAATGGGTGAAAGATAACAGTGGCAAGTTGTTAAAGGGCGAGGAAGAAATAAAAGAAAGATGGCAAGAATATTTTAGTGAAGTGTTGGAAGGAACAGAACAGATAGATGAAACGGAAGAAAGGATCAACAATCAAGGAAAAATGGCTAGAGTGCTAAATGAATACCAAGAGGAAATCTCGTCAGAAGAAGTCAAAGTTGCACTAAGGATGTTAAAAAATGGGAAGGCCGCTGGAATTGATAACATTAAACCCGAAATGTTAAAGAAGATGGGAGAAGAGGGGGAAAAAATATTGAAACAAATACTAAATAAGACATGGCAGGATAAGAGGATTCCAAGTAGGTGGGAAACAGCTATTGTAATTCCGTTACACAAACGAGGTGATAAAATGGTATGTGAAAACTACAGGGGCATATCGTTATTATGTATGGCCAATAAAGTATATGAAAGAATACTGGAAAAGAGGCTGAGGACTATAATCGAGCCGGTGCTTGAAGACACTCAAGCCGGTTTTAGAAAAGGAAGGAATGCCCAAGAGTGGATTTTCACATTGCGACAAATTAGCGAAAAAACAATAAGAAAAGGGGAGAAAATATATACGTGTGCTATAGACTTTCAAAAGGTCTTTGATTCGGTAGATAGAGCAAAAATATGGAATGTGTTGGAAAGAAGAGGGACACCAAAAGAGCTAACTGAAGCCATAAAAAGTATCTACAAGAGAACAAGTAACATAATAAGAATTAAAAACTATAGTACAAAAGCCATTGTAACTAAAAAGGGAGTCAGGCAAGGCAGCGTACTGAGCCCGCTGTTATTTATTGTAATCATGGATGAGGTAACAAAGGAGGTAAAAAATAGGACGAAAGGAGTAGCCATAGGATACAGAAACGTACAACCAGTTGAAGTTAAAGAATTAATGTATGCTGATGACCTCATACTATGTGCCGCTTCCAAGAAGAACCTAGTAGAAAATATAAGACGTTGGAAAACAGAGTTAGACGAATACAACATGAAGATGAACATAAATAAGACAGAAATAATGGTGGTGGGAGATGCAGGCATGGATACTCAGATAACGATCGATAATGATACAATAAGACAAGTGGAATGCATAAAATATCTGGGTTCGATGATAGAGAACGATGGATACATGGATAGGGAGATAAACAACCGTATAAACGCGGCAAACAGGGTATTCCATGCATTGCAAAAGCCTTTTATAAATAAGAGGGAAGTTAGTGGACCGACAAAAATTAAGATATACAACACAGTTTTTGTACCAGTCTTGGTATACAGGGTGAGTCACGACGGACGCGTCGGAGTTTTATGGCGAAACGGTTTATATTTTCCAATTTCTGTCGCTGTTAGATTATGTAAGTCAATAAGGGCTACATTTTAAAAATATTTTCAAATATACAGGGTGCTCCAAAAAAGAGTGCCATATCAAAGTTATACTTTTTCTTATGAAACACCCTGTATATTTTTACATTTTTGGATTCCTCTTTAAATTTACTTCAAAAAATGTAAAAGGTTATATGGGTCTAAAGTCAACCGTTCTCGTGAAAATTGCATTTTCATGAAAATACAGTATTATTAAAAATTTTCAACATTTCAAAACTTTGACAAGTCTGAAGAAATTCGCTTGGAGATAAGATTGACAATAGATTATGTAACACTTTGCACCACTTACATTTTGAAAATATTATACAGGGCGTTTTTTACGCTTGGTCAAACTTGTGAGACTTTAAACATCGATAACTCATTTTTTTTAAATACAACACCCTATATTTTTTTACACCGTCTTATAGAAAATTTAATTCTCTTTCGAAAACATTCAGGCTGTTTTTCACCTAAAATTGATATTTTCCGAGATATCGTGATTTTATTGTTAATTATTAGGGCAAAGTAATATTTTCAAGTAGGCTATGAAGGTAGACAGCGGTAATTTGAAACAATTGAAAGAAAAAACAAGACACTTATAATTTTCTTGTTTGCCTACACATTTTTGACATTTTTTTATAAGAAAGTTGTAGATTTACCATTTTTACGTTTAAATATAGGTTTCTCATCAGGGCCACAATATTTTTCATATAATTGAGTTTGATCGTTTGCCAAGTCCTAAAAACCGATTGATAATGTATTAGGTATGAGAACGGAACGCTGATTAAAAAAAAGTAATACTGACTTGTCTAATTTTACATTTAAAAAAAAAACATGGTTGGTACTGTTTTCGGTAGAGTGTCGTAGTATCGTATCGTTAACAGACAAAAAATGGTTTATAGGATTTAGTAATTATCTTATAACACAGGTCCAATAAATAAATGCATAAACAATTTTTAAAAATGTCTATTTAAACGTAAGTATGGTAAAACTACGACTTTCCTATAAAAATATGTCAAAAGTGTATAGTCAAACGATAAAATTATAAGTGTCTTATTTTTTCTTTCAATTGTTTCAAATTACCGCTGTCTACCTTCATAGCCTACTTGAAAATATTACTTTGCCCTAATAATTAACAAGAAAATCGCGATATCTCGGAAAATATCAATTTTAGGTGAAAAACAGCCTGAATGTTTTCGAAAGAGAATTAAATTTTCTATAAGACGGTGTAAAAAAATATAGGGTGTTGTATTTAAAAAAATGAGTTATCGATGTTTAAAGTTTCACAAGTTTGACCAAGCGTAAAAAACGCTCTGTATAATATTTTAAAAATGTAGGTGGCGCAAAGTGTTACATAATCTATTGTCAATCTTATCTCCAAGCGAATTTCTTCAGACTTGTCAAAGTTTTCAAATGTTGTAAATTTTTGAAAATACTGTATTTTCATGAAAATGCAATTTTCACGAGAACGGTTGACTTTAGACCCATATAACCTTCTACATTTTTTGAAGTAAATTTAAAGAGGATTCCAAAAATGTAAAAATATACAGGGTGTTCCATAAGAAAAAGTATAACTTTGATATGGCACTCTTTTTTGGAGCACCCTGTATATTTGAAAATATTTTTAAAATGTAGCCCTTATTGACTTACATAATCTAACAGCGAAAGAAATTGGAAAATATAAACCGTTTCGCCATAAAACTCCGACGCGTCCGTCGTGACTCACCCTGTATGGAGCAGAGTCATGGAATCTAACAGAGAGACATAAATCCATGTTGACAGCATGCGAGATGAAATTCCTGAGAAGGACACTAGGGGTAACAAAGAGGGACAGAATAAAGAATGAAATAATAAGAGAGCGCCTGGGAGTAGAGTCATTACAAGAAAAGATAGAAAGAAAGCAGCTAAGTTGGTGGGGACACATGGTGAGGATGCCGGACACAAGGACAGCAAAGAAAGTATGGAAAGTTAAGGTGAAGAAAAAAGGAAGAGGACGCCCCAGAAAAACGTGGGATAATCAAGTGTCGGAGGTATTAGCGAAGAGGGACAGCGAGTGGAACAGTGCCAGTGAGATCGCAAAGGACAGGAAAAAATGGAATGACGTATGCAAGAAAAGGCTAGGATGAACCCCAAAACCTCTACACTGAAAGGTAGAAGAGGTTCGGATAAATAAATAAAAAATTAAACAACTTATGGTAATATCAAATATTTTATGTATGCTGTTTTATTTAAATTGTGAAACTTTCAAATTTATAATCGATATATCTCGGGAACTGAGCCACTTAGGGACATGGGAATTGCACCAAAAGAAAGATAATTTTTTGCGCAAAAAGAATTTTACGCGCAAAGAGAATTCTACGCGCAAGCCGGGATCTAGCGGTGAAGGAACTGTTATTTGACAGTTCGTCAGAAATCAACGCATTTTCTATTCAATTTCGCGTGACGAGCTGATGACGCATGCATTACAAACATCGTTGCTAAGATATGCTGTAAATCACAGTAAGACTGTTATTTGACAATTCGTCAGAAATCAAAGAATTTTCTAATCAATTATGCCTCCCAAACGAAGAGCGATTGGTCAATCTACACCTCAAGCAAGGAAAAAAAAACATTACGAGCTTCAGAAACAGATGAGCAACGGGAAGCAAAATTGGAAACCGTTCGAGTAAGAACTTCTCAAGCCCGTCCATCTTAAACAGACGAGCAACGGAAAGCAAGATTGGAAACCGTTCGAGTAAGAACTTCTCAAGCCCGTTCATCTGAAACAGACGAGCAACGGGAAGCAAAATTGGAAACCGTTCGAGTAAGAAGACCAGTAGTACGCTGGGCGTGTTAAAATGAAAAGGGCATCAAAAAGTCCTGCGATGTATCAGAATGCGCGTTATAACCGGAATCCACGTTGTAGGTACTCTTTCTTATAAAATTGTGAAAGATTTATTTATGTATATAAAACTTAAATAGAGAAAGTTGTAATTGTAAATAAATATACATACATACATGATATTATAACAGTACAGTGTTCTCCCCAGAATTTTATTTATGTCGGGCGGTCGCTAAAGGTTGCCGCCCTCCCTCCCCCCCCCATAAATAATCTTGTTATATCTTATTATTTTTTGAATTTACAAAGAAAATTTGTTTCAAACAAAATTATTTATTTGCAATAAATATCGCATTTTTGATTTGACTTTGAGTTATTGTTCATGTATAAAAATAAAATTAATTAAATAATTATTAGTTTGCTATCCTATGTTCAAAACTTATTGATGTCATAGCAATATGACATAATTTTTTAATTAGAGTAAAAATTTTATTAAATTGCCGTACCAAACAAACATGGTTTACAAGGATTTTAGATAAATTTGCACCTCACTTTTAATGAACTGTACTTAATATAGCTATTTTTAATTCATCAATTGTATTGTACTGTCTTTTTAAGATTGGCTATTTTAAGGACAATTCATCAAATAAAAAAAAGCTTACAATTAGATAAACATTATTATCTACAAATTACAGATCTTAAATTTGTATTGTCCATCTTATAATAATATACTTGGAGTTTATACCAATATATTCTGAATGCTACTAAAGTATAAATTACTAAAAAAATATAATAACTTCTTAAAATTAATAAATTTTATAAAAATACCAAAAGTTCACATTTATAAGAATTAAATCATCAGTTGTAGAAACAATATGCAGGTTCAATTGAACCAATTGTTTGTTTACTCGCAGTTCAGCAAGTACGGTAGTCTGAAAAGTGTTAACAGTTATATACGTAAAGTTGCTAAGTTTCTAAGTCATTTGGTTGTTCTATACACAGAAATAAACGTGAAAAGTGTTAAGGTCCACACACACCGGCGCGATTTCGAAGCGGGCGCGGTCGCGGTCACGATAATTGGTAACCATGTTAACTTACTTACGTAACCAGGTTACTAATTATCGTGACCGCGCCCGCGCCCGCTTCGAAATCGCGCCGGTGTGAGTTGACCTTTAACATTAGGGGTATTCACAATGTCGACTTTACCATGGTAAGTCGAGTTATCCTGTTATTTGTTGTCTGTGTTAAAGTGGTGCGTTGAAAAAAAAATAAGAGACGAGTTAGCAAATAACGCAAGTTTGGATGCGTTAAGTCCAGTTAACTAGTGGTAAGTCAGCCATCTTGTATTATCTGTCAAACGTGCAAGGAGCTCACAATGGTGAATGTTTCAGTTTTAATGTTTATTTTGGTTTTATATAATTATACGATTATTTATTTTTTATTTTTTCAAATAAAATAAGAATTAATGGAAAATACTACGAAACAACAAACGAGAACAAGATCAAAACCCACAAAAAGGTGGAGCTGTGAACATACTGACTTGATGTTAGAATATGTACTTTCGCATGGGAAGGATAATTTTGAGGTTTGTAAACAAAATTAATTATTTATGAAATTAATACAACTGATCGGTTTATACCCCTTAAATTTTAGTATGAAAATAAATATAGTAAATTATCAACAGAACAGTCTAGTTATCTAGTAGGTACTTACCTACCTTACATAGGTATTACCAAGTACCTATGTAGGTGTATGTAGGTACGTACGATAACTACAACTTTTTACCTAATTTATTTCTTTTTTTTTTAGAAACCAAATCAACGCATATATTATGAAAAACTGATTGACATACATACTGAATTTGAACAATACACATGGGAAGGGGCTAGAGATCGCATGAAAAATTTGAAAACCAATTATAGAGATGCCATCAAATGGAGAGACAATACAGGCGCAGGACTGCTAGAAAGTAATGAGGAGAAAAGTGTAGAAGAATACCTTTTAAAAAAATGCAAATTTTTCCATAAAATGGATGAGATTTTTGGCCATCGGGTGAATATCAATGTGCCATACACACTTGATTCCCAGGAATCTACGACCCAAATATTTACTAAACAGATATTGAACAATGTTGATTCTCAGGATTCTACGACCCACATATTGACCCAAGATATGTTAAACGATGTAGAGTTTTATGAGGTTGAGAACAATCAAACAGTAGAAATTTCTTCATCAACAATTACCCAACAATCTGGAACAAGCCAATTGCCTCTGACAAATCCAGAGACCCCAGAACAACAGGAAACTGACACTACACCAACCAGTTCTTACAAATCACGGTTAAGTAAAAAACCTAAAAGGACAAATATTAATTCACCGTTAAACTATTTGAGTGTAATGCAGGAATCCAATGCCAAGTTCATGGCAGAAAAATTAAAAATTGAGGAACGAAATTGTGCAAGAGATTTTGAGTTAAAGCAATTGACTTTAGAACTAAAACAACAACAACTTAAGTTAAAACAGCAACGAATGCAAGAAGAAATGAATTTAAAAAAATTAGAAATTGAAAAACGCGTTGATATCGAAATTCAGAAGCAAAAAATGAAGCTTGAAATGGAAAAAGAAATCCAGTTAGAAAAAATTAAAATGGAGTTGGATTTGAAAAAATTAGAGATGGAAATAAAACAAAGAACAAACAACTCAAATTAATAACATTTAATACGGTTTAAAATATATTACTTTTGTACATTTTTTTCATATAAAAAGGTGCATTTATAAATCTTGGGTAAGAGTACAAATTATTTTTCTAGTAGCAATTCTAATAAAGCTTTTCTTTTATTAATTGCTTCTATGTTTTCTTCTTCCTGAAAAATGTCATCATCATTCATGTCATCATTATCTTCCTCAATTTCAGGCAGTTCTTGGATTTCTTCTGTAGGTAAGATTATGTTATGTAGAATACAGCACGCAGTAATCCACACACAAGCGGTTTTTATGCTGTCTTTATCAAGTATCCTAAGTTTTAATTGCTTCAAGCTATTGAATCGTTCTTTTAATATAGCAAATGTGTGCTCTACCCTTACACGGTATTTACTAAAATGGGTATTGAACTTTTTCTCAACAGTATTCAACTGTCTTCCACTGTTTCTTTTAAATGGTGTTAACACATATGTTTTTAGTGTATAAGCAGTATCTCCTGCAATCCACTCTACTCCTTTAAAAAAATTAGTGACATTTTTACTCACAGCGCTGTAAGAAAACATTCTCTGATCATGAACGCTACCAGGAAAACCTGAGATAACATGCCTGATCTTCATTTCAAAATCACAGACTACTTATACTTTAATAGAAAATTGCTGTTTCCTGGAGTAGTACGCATCTGGGTCCCAAGTTGGTTTTTCTGCCAATGGGATTTCGGACCCATCTACATACCCTATACAATGGGGAAGTTCATCAAAAGTCTTGGATATAATGTGTTTTCGTTCAGTTTCACTTGGCCAGAAAAGAAACTTATCTTTTTTGTTTAAAATTGCCATTAATACACGTTTGGTTATAATATTTATGGTGCCACCATCACCACATCCGAAAAGATTAGCCATTTTTCGAAGTGTAGCACCTTCACCTGAACTTCCTAGTCTGTATAATACTATAGCAAATTGCATTTCGACAGGCATTTGTTTGGAAGCATGGTTTGAATTAAAAACAGGATCATCAATTATTTCAGCTAGTATAGTATCAAACTGTAAAAAATTCACTCTTATACTTTTGAAGCGATCTTCATCCAAGGTAGGCAATACTCTGGTGTACCAATCTTTAGATTTTTCCACAGAACCTAACTGAAAGGGCACTGAATACCTGAACGATAAAACGACCAAAATATTTTCCATACAATTTTCGATTATTTTATTCTGTTCTTCCATCTCTTCACAAACAGTAAGTTTAAAGTAACATTCATTTAAGATACTTTCACATAATTTCTGTTTTCCACTCACTTTAGGCATGATTGAAAATACAAATCATCAAATTTAATTGAACTTTAAAAAAAATATTTTTATAAGTAATAGCAGGTAGTAATTATTTATTTCAATTATTCTTTTTTGTTTAAAAATACACGAAAAAACGTACAAAATGAAAGGTTGCAAATATCAGGTTATGTTAGTGAAGTGACATATAAAGTTACAGAAATCTACAGCTTGGGGCGCCACCAGAGATAACTTGATAACTTGGTTTGAATTTGCGGAGCGCTCATAAATACTCATTTACCAAATACCAGTTTAACTTGCTAAAGGAACATTGTGAATACCCCTAGTTATATACGTAAAGTTGCTAAGTTTCTAAGTCATTTGGTTGTTCTATACACAGAAATAAACGTGAAAAGATAATATTTAGAAATACAAAATGAGTAAAAGAAAATCAACTGAGCAAACCTTACAGCATGAAGCTGAAGAAGAATCTGATGAAGAATTTGAAACTGAATTTTCTAATAACTCTACAGACGATGAAAATTACAAGGCAGAAGAATTTGATCAATCATTATGTGAAACAGACGTTGCTGGTGACCAAGAATTATTTGATTATAGTAGCGATGAAAAAAATTGCGAAGAAAACAATGTTAATAATGCACCAATTGTATCCACTTCCTCTTGGTTGCCAGTTTCTGACAGTCGAAATAATTTCAATTTTAGCGCTACTCATACAGGTCCTCCTTACGATATAGTAGAAAAGCTTAGAGGAAAGGACACTATTGATTACTTTCTTCATTTCGTTGACGACGAAATTATAGACTTATTCGTGACCGAAACAAATAGGTATGCTACCAGTAAACTTAATAGTCATGGAAATCCTCCTAAACAAAAATCTAGAAAATTAAGGTGGACTGACACGAATTCTACTGAAATGAAGAAATTGATTGGCATGATAATATGGATGGGGTTGGTAAATATGCCTAAACTTCGGAATTATTGGTCAACAAAATTTTTGTATGCAAATAAAGTCTCAAAATTAATAAGCCAAAATCGATTCGAGATACTCCTCACGATGTTTCATGTTGCAAATAATGAAGATCGACGACCCGATGATCGTCTTTACAAAATTTCCTGTTTTGCAAATTTGCTACAAACAAAATTTAAACAATCGTACATACCCGAAAAAGATATTTGTATTGACGAAAGTAATGTGCCCTTTAGAGGAAGAATTCACTTTCGTCAATACATGCCGAATAAAAGGCATCGCTACGGTATCAAAATGTTTAAACTTTGTGTCGCTGGAGGATATACCTAGGCCTTTAAAATTTACTCAGGGAAAGAAACAGTCGACTCAAGCAGTGTTTCTCAAAGAGTCATATTTCAGAGTTTGCTAGATCAAGGTCGTACACTATACTGTGATAGTTGGTATACCAGTGTAACTATAGCAAGCATGCTAATACAAAGAACTACGCATTTAGTGGGAACACTCCCCCCAAATGGGAAAAATAATCCTTCAGATGTTGTAAAGGCAAAATTAAATAAAGGCGACGTTGTTGCTCGCCAAAACAGCGAGAACATAACGGTACTCAAATGGAAGGACAAACGAGATGTCCTCATGCCTAGTACGAAACACAATGACTCCACCAAGGAATTCATTCATAAAGATAAAACATTGTCAAAACCAGTCATGATTCTCGAATACAATAAATATACGTCATTTATTGACATATCCGACCAAATGGCTGCGCATTCACCGTATGTTCGAAGGACCGTGAAATGGTGGAAAAGACTAGTTTTCCATCTAATTACTGCCACGGCCATCACCAATGCCTTACACCTGTACAATAAAATAAACAAAAAAAAAAAATAGGTGTAACAAAATTTAGAGAAGAAATCGTTGAAAAAATGTTATTTGACGAACAATCAGAAATGGGCGCAAATGTACCAACCACATCAAGGTGTCATTCACTAAAGGAAGCCCCAGGGCAAAAACGGGCAACACGAAAAAGATGCGATGTTTGTTATAAAAAAAATTCTCTACAATATGGCCCAGATTATGCCCGAAAAAATGCAAAAAGTCAATACAATATGCGAAGCTTGTGAAATACCCATGTGCCTTTCATGTTTTCAAAAAAACCACACACTTAAATAAACATGTTTTATATTAATTTGTAGTAGCATAAATATTTTATCATAAAATTAAAGTTAAGTACATATTGACAAAATTTGCTAAAATAAATTGTTCCTATAATTATAGTTTGTAATTGTAAACCATGTTGATTTTTGTTCTATTAAAATAAAATTTTGCCGCTAAAATCTGAACGAGGCTGTGTATATTGCATTGAGAACATCCAAACTAAATGTTTTGCAGAGTTATACGTGCCACTGGCCTTTTAATTCGGAAAAATAGGGGAAAAACTGAAATGTTGAATAATAAAAGTAATTTTTGCGATCGCGTTGGCCATGAAACCGTCAGAGATGAAATCGAAATTCTACTATTTACCAATTCGCGCATCCTTTGCAAGTAGAATTGTGCAAAGTTTTCATAAAAATCTTAAACGGTTCTGGAGAAAAACGCGAAAAACGAAGCCCCTGCAAAAGCGCTATGATTTGAGCAGTTGTTATAACTAAACTAAAATCGTTAAAATCTAGTGTGCTATAAATTATATTGAATTTTTTTATTTTAAAATTAGTTTTAGGTTAAGCACCAACTTTTATCAGCTATGTTTCTTGGCCTCCACGCTCTCTAGACTTGTTTACATGCGACTTTTTTTTGTGGAGTTACCTAAAATCTAGAGTCTACGCAAACAAACCCCGCACGATACAGGAACTGAAAGTTTCTATTCGTCAAGAAATTAAAGGAATACCAGAAGAAATGTTTGTGAGAGTGATGCATAACTTTCAAGAGAGGCTGCAAATATGTGACCGCAAAGAAGGGCAACACTTGCCTGAGATTTTTCACAATTAATTTAAAGGTGCAATATTATTACTTTATTTACATGTATTAATCAAAAAATTATCTTGAAAATAAACAATGTTATGCTTAAATGAAAAACATACGTTTCCTCTGCGCCACCCGTATAACAAGTAATATTAATAAAATTGCATTGCCAAATTTTACACAGAATGTTGTAGCATTTGAAATATGAAAATATTCGTTTCCATATTAAGATGCATTTTTAAGGGAACATAAGTTATACCAAATGTCTACCATAATAATATTTCATATTTCAACAAATTTTAAAAGAGTACCACCATGAATCCTCCTTTGGAGGTCACCAAGGCGTGAACAGGACGTACAGGGTGGACCAAATTCGAATGTTTTACGGGGTATCTCGGTTACCGTAATAGATAGCGAAAATCTGATTTCGGTCTCTTGGGCAATTTTTTTGAGAAAATAACGCCTATGCAATCAGATTTTTTCTATCGGATGCCATTTTGGCACTACAGGTGAAAAATGAAATTTCATCATTTTTGAAAATTTGCTATAACTTCTTTATTTATTAAACTAGAACAAAATGTTATTAAGGTTTTTTACACAGATTTTTATGCTTAATTCAAAAACAAAACAAAAATTTTCATAGCTACCTTGACTTTTGAGATATGGAGTAAACTTACATTTTTTTAAATGGAAACCCTAGTTGGCCATGACTTTATGTGAAAGAGTATTTTTTTAGCTTTTCAAAAATATATAGGTTTATATATTTATTTCAAAAAATGACCAAGATATGACCAATTTTGTAAAAATTCGATCATCAAAGTTTGCCATGGATATAAAAAAGAGGTAAAAACAATAGAGGACTGCTCGCTTTTATTGTTACAGTTACTAAGTTACTTAATTTAAATTAACAAATACTTTTAGTTTTATTTATAATAAATGTTCAAACTGCTGGCCTTCCATTTCTAGACATCTTTGGCATCTTTTTTCTATCGCCGACAAAGTATTTTGTAGGTGAATTGGTGATATATTTTGAAAGGCCTCTGCAACGTTATCCCTTAGTTCCTCTAAGGTGTTATTTTGGGACTGATAAACGCGGTTTTTTATAAAACCCCAGAGAAAAAAATCTAGTGGCGTTAAGTCCGGTGATCGTGGAGGCCAATGGACAGGACCTCTGTTACCGATCCATTTATTATAAAATTTTTCGTTTAAGAAATCAATAACGGCAAGTGCGTTATGCGCTGGTGCCCCGTCTAATTGAAACCAACACGTTTCACGTTCATTTAAAGGTACGTCTTCTAAAAAGTTATATAAATGTTCATTTAATAAATGCAAATATCGCACAGAAGTTAAGTTGTCTGCATATTCAAAATAATACAGGCGATTTTGTTTTAGGAAGCAGCAAATATTGAACCCAAACCTGCCCTGTCGACGAATTGGTCTAGAGGCATGTGGGTTCTCATGGCTCCATAAATGATGATTATTTCTATTAAATATCCCGTCACTTGTGATTTTTGCTTCATCTGTCCAAATTATGTAATTTTTAAAATTATTATTATGGTGACATTTTGCTATATACCATCTACAAAATTCAGATCGTTGTTGAGGATCTCTGGGATACAGGAAATGAGTTTTTCTTATATGATACGGCCGATATTTATTATTTTTTAATATTCGGAGAGAAGTTGTTTTTGAAATGCCAAGATTTATTTCCATTTCTCTGGACGATGTAGTAGGATCAGCTTCTACATACCCCAAAACTGCAATGCTATTGATTTCTTTTTCTTCTGTTGCATACGTTTTTGGCCTACTTTTATCAAAACTACCAAAAGTTTGTAAATTATACTCAAGTTTCTTAAAAATCCTTTTATCTGGTTGGCGACGTTTGGGATACCTGTTAAAATATAGTTCTGCAGCAGCATCCACGTTTTTATCATTTAGAATGTAAACTTCTAGCATGTTAAACTTTTCATAGTGTTCAAATTTAGCCATGTTCACAATACCACAGTAAAGTAAACATAAAATAACACAAAACTCTTCTTAAAGTATCAAAGCGTACACGAATTTGCTTTAAAGTAAACAAATGTACTTCGAAATGACGTTTAGTTGTTTAATAATTGCAAACATCACTTGTTTACGAAATCATGGCAAACTTTGATGATCGAATTTTTACAAAATTGGTCATATCTTGGTCATTTTTTGAAATAAATATATAAACCTATATATTTTTGAAAAGCTAAAAAAATACTCTTTCACATAAAGTCATGGCCAACTAGGGTTTCCATTTAAAAAAATGTAAGTTTACTCCATATCTCAAAAGTCAAGGTAGCTATGAAAAATTTTGTTTTGTTTTTGAATTAAGCATAAAAATCTGTAAAAAACCTTAATAACATTTTGTTCTAGTTTAATAAATAAAGAAGTTATAGCAAATTTTCAAAAATGATGAAATTTCATTTTTCGCCTGTAGTGCCAAAATGGCATCCGATAGAAAAAATCTGATTGCATAGGCGTTATTTTCTCAAAAAAATAGCCCAAGAGACCGAAATCAGATTTTCGCTATCTATTACGGTAACCGAGATACCCCGTAAAACATTCGAATTTGGTCCACCCTGTACTTGATCAAAAACATTGGCCTGAAGATATTAATAATCAACTGACATTCGGAGAAGTGGAAATTAGAAATTTGTCAGTCAGATTGCAACTAAATGAAAGGGAAACGATTCGTGGATTCCGTGAATACATTCTTGAAAAGACATCCAGAAAAACTACTGCCTTTGATACGTACTTTGAATGCCATCCCAATATCTTCAAGTGAATGTGAACGCGGGTTTTCGCAGATGAACCTAATTGCCACCCCGACTAGAGCTTCGTTGATGACTAAAACAATTTCAGCACTAATGTTCGTTAAACTTGTTGGACCACCTTTAAAACTTTTCGATCCTTCAAAATACGTTGATCGCTGGTTACTCAAAGGACGTCATTCGGCCACAGAAAAGCAAGAAGAGAAGTCGCGAAGATTTGATGGACGACAAGCTTGAAGAGAATAGCAAAGAAAATCAAAAACTTTTTTACAAAGCGCTTAAAAATATGAGAAATAAACCAGAAGTAAAAGTGAAATCTATAAAGGATCGAAATGGACAATTAATAACTAACGGAAAATGCATTATGGATAGGTGGGAAGATACTTTTACGAATTACTCAACAATGAAAGGCATGAGCAAAAGGAGGATATAAGAAACGAAGAAAATATGAACTTAACCCAAATACAAGAAACAACTGAAATTATAACAGAAACTGTGAATTACAGAAGGCACTCGACAAATTGAAAATAGGAAAAGCTGCCGGAGAAGATGAAATAGACTCCGAACTGCTAAAATACCTAGGACCTACTGGAAAGGAAAAATTCCTTGAAATACTAAACTTGGCCTGGAGAACAAAAAGCATACCTAACGAATGGAACATGTCTATTATACACCCGATATACAAAAGAGGAGACCCAAAAGACTGCAGCAATTATCGGGGAATATCACTATTATGCACTGCACTAAAGGTTTATGAAAGCATTATTGAAAACAAAGTAAGAAACATAGTAGAAACACAATTAGCAGATGAACAAAGCGGCTTTAGACCAGCTCATAGTGTACATGACCACATATTCACAATTCAGCAGATCATAGAAAAAACACTAAGGAAGGGAGAAAATGTGTACCTAGGATTCATAGATATGGAAAAGGCTTTCGATATGGTGAACAGAGAAGAAATATGGAACGCCTTGAAGAACAAAGGAGTAAATACTGATATACTAGAGACAGTCAAAAGTCTATACAGAACAACACGTAACAAAGTACGAACATGTAACCAAACCTCGGGACATTTTGTAAATAAATATGGAGTACGGCAAGGAGGAGTACTAAGCCCGCTACTATTTATAAGCCTAATTGATGAAGTTATAAAACAAACCTGGAACCAAACGACGAAATACACAATAGGTTTTCACAATCTAAAACAAGTCCAAGTACAAGCTTGTGTATTCGCAGATGATGTTGTGCTGGTCGCTAAAAACGAAAAAGAACTTGAGAATAATATTAATGTGTGGGCCCAGATAATGAAAAACTATAACTTATTAGTGAATAAGAAAAAAACAAAAGTAATGGCTATCTCAAATAAAGAAAAGAAAATCAACATCAGACTCGGAGAAGAAATGTTAGAACAAGTAGAGGAATTCAAGTATCTTGGAATAATTATAAACAGTAAAGGAACACAAGAAAATGAAATAGGAAACAGGATAAAAACAGCAACAAGAACATACAACGCCATATATAAGAATTTTTTGAATAAAAAGGAGATATCAAGTGAAACAAAAATAACAGTATACAACACAATCTACATACCAATTTTAATATATGGTGCTGAGAATTGGGTACTGAATAAAGGACAAGAGAATAGACTACAGGCTGCAGAAATGCGGTACCTACGAAAGGTGGAAGGGGTAAAAAGAACAGATAAAATAAGAAACGAATACATAAGAGAAAAACTTAAAATGAAATCACTGACAAGTAAAATAGAGGAAAAGAAATTAAAGTGGACAGGCCACTTAATACGAATGGACAGCACAAGGCAAGTCAAGAAAGTATGGGAAGCCAGAAAAATAGGCAAAAACAGAAGGGGACGACCCAGAACAACATGGAACAGCCTGTACAAAAGAATTAAACGGCATTGCAGATGGCCAAAAATGCTCAAGCTAATAAAAAATTACGTAAACGCCTGTTCACAATGCCAAAAGAATAAAGTTTACAAATTAACAAAATTACCCATGGCAATAACTACTACAGCCAATCGCCCGTGGGAGAAATGTTTTATGGATATTGTAGGTCCCATGCCAATTACTGATAAAGGTAATCGTTTCATTTTAACATTTCAAGATGACCTAACCAAATATTGTGAAGCAATACCTTTACCAAATCAGGAATTTTCCACTATTGCTGAATATTTTGTTACTAAAATAGTCTGTAAATATTGTGTTCCAAATTCTTTATTAACAGATGAAGAAGGTTCGAATTTCTTAAGCCAGTTATTTAAAGGTGTATGTACGAGGGAAAGTCAGTAAGTAGGTCACAAACTGCTGTGGGAAAGCTGAAAATAGGAGTGAGTTGTTTCCCTATCTGTCATTAGGTGTCACCACAATCCAGTTTTATAATTCTCAAGTGACAGTTGCTGTGCGCGAACACAGGCAGTGTTAAAATGGCGATCGTGCTCGAAGAGTGTACTGTGGAAAAGCAACATGCTGTTGTGCGTTTTTTCTGCGCAAAAGGACTTTCTGCAAAAGATATCCATAAGGAAATGTCTCCTGTTTACGGTGAAAAGTGTTTGTCGCGTAAAGCCGTGTATAACTGGGTCGAGAAATTCTCTCAAGGGCGCTCAAAAGTTGTTGACGATCAGCGAAGTGGCCGCCCCGTTCAGATTGCGACAGATGCAACACTTCGACGGGTGGAAGATATGATTCGAACTGACAGGCGGGTAACAATAGACAGTATAGCAACTGCAATAGGGTGTTCTCATGGTTTAGCCTACGAACTGATGCACGATCGTTTGAATTTCCGAAAAGTTTGCTCACGGTGGGTACCTAGACAACTGACCGAGGAATGGGCTTGTCCTTGCAACACCTCTCTCGATACACAATGGAAGGAGAGAACATGCTTAACAGGATTGTTACTGGTGATGAGTCATGGGTGCACCACTACCAACCCGAAACAAAGCGTGCATCAATGCAATGGAAACATCCTTCTTTGCCGTCAACAAAGAAATTCAAGGTTGTGCCCTCAGCTGGTAAGGTTATGCTTACCGTGTTCTGGGATTCTCAAGGAGTGCTCCTAACCTATTTCCAGAACAGAAATGAGAACGTGACTGCTCAATCATACTGTAGAGTTTTGTTGTTGCTTCGGGATGCAATTCGACGAAAACGTCCAGGCCTACTGACGAGAGGAATATTGTTGCATCACGATAATGCCAGGCCGCATTCGGCCCATTTGACCCAGGCGAGAATTGCAGAATTAGGGTGGGAACTTCTTGAACATCCGGCTTACAGTCCCGACCTGGCCCCAAGCGACTATCATCTGTTTGGTCCACTCAAAAAGCATCTTGGCGGCAAATATTTCGATGGTGACAGCGATGTTCAACAAGAGGTACGCACGTGGTTCAGCCACCAGCCCAAACACTTTTATGCAGCAGGCATTGGGGCATTGATAAAGCGATGGGATAATTGTATTAATGTAGATGGGGACTTTGTTGAAAAATAAAACTTGTTTTTGGCTATTTCTCTAATTATTTTTATAATAGCTTTTTGTGACCTACTTACTGACTTTTCCTCGTAAATTACTGAAAATTAATAAAATTCAACTTGTGCTTTAAACCTCAGTCGAACGGTAGTTTAGAAATAAGTCATAGAACCTTAGTGCAACACCTGCGAAATTTTGTTAACAAGGACGAAAACAATAGGTGTGAATGGATACCTTGTGGTCTTACGCTATGTTGACCTACAATAGTAGTGTGAGTTCCTCCACCAATTATACTTCTTCTGAGTTACTTTTTGGTCACAAAATTAAACTTCCGACGTCATTAACGAAAAACCCCGAAATAATTCATAATTATGACGATTACAGTAACGGATTAAAATCGCGTTTGCGGCATACCCATAGATTGGCTCGCAAAAATCTACTAGAGAAAAAGCACAAGGCTAAGTCTAGTTATGATAAAAGTATTAATAACTTAATTTTGAAACCCGGGCCCATATTTGTGTATTTAGTATTGTAATTAAATGAGATTTAAACAGCCACGGAAGCGTCTTAGTTTTTGTAATCATTTTATTGCGGGTTCTAGTATTTCTTCTTCTCCTTGTAGGCCTCCAATTCTAATATTCATACAGATGTGCATGCCTTTAGTTTAGTGTGTCAACCATGTTATAGCAAACAGTACTGCCTACAGTACCAGTACCGGACTGTATTTTGAAAAAGTAGGAACCGTGTCTTTATTCAATGACAAATGGAGTCTCATAAGGTCGTTTGATCTTAACGATTATTTTCATATGTATAGTACAGTAGTTAATCTTCGCGAACAAAGAACATTATTTGCAATTAACTGAAAACTTCATAATTAAAGAATAAAAATTGCGAACTTTTTGTTGCGAGTATGACCACCACACTAGATTATGTAAATCGACAACATATCTCATTTGAATACATTTTAGGTATTGAAAAGTCCGAAATAAAGCGATCTAAACGAAATTTAATCGACGGAGTAGAGAAAGTCTCTAAATTTCTTTTTGGTACAAACGAAAATCTTGAATATTTTAATAACCAAAATTCTTCTATAGACAAAAATTAAAAACATATAATAGATATTGCGAAGGAACAAACTTGTTTTTTGAGACCACTTTAGAACTATTTAATACATCCTCTAGTTTAACATTGGAAAGAATGGTTAATCTTAATGAAAGTATTGGAAATATTGCCACCGATGTAAAACAAATTAATACATTTGTGAATCATCTTCAAATCAGGGTTTTACTTTTTATTAAAGTTAGAGTGGACAATATCAGAGTTCACGATGTTGACAACACAGTTAATTGCCAAACAAGCGCAACTAGTGGAAATTATCATTAATGCTCAGGACGGTTCACTACACCCCCATTATTATTAATCCACTAAAACAAGGTTTTAAATATAATCATATATACTGCTAATAACAAGATAGTTTTTGTAATTACTCTACCGTTAGTTCATTTTAGAGAGTATAATTTAATTAGGGTTACTAGTGTACCAAGTCTTATTTCAGACAATGTGTGCAATTTAATTATTCCTGAGAAACGTTACTTAATTATTGATCAAACATTACTATTTTATTTTCAATGAATATCAACTCTTGCAGTGTAAACATTAAAATTCATTCCGATGATTTCATTTGTAAACAACGTTCGCCTATTCATCTTGTGCACAATAATGGAGGTCGTGAAGAAAATCTTTATGCTCTTTCGACAAGGGTACCAAAATCCCGCGAAAATCGAGCAATAAAGTTATAAAGTACTATGTTTATACAACTAACTACTCCCAACTCTTCGGCATTTGTCGCACCATCAATGGAAATAATAAATGAACATTGCAAATGTCATAAGTTAGGCTACACAAGATACATCTAATATACATGTACGGGAATGTGACGTATCAAATACGCATAAAATGTACAATATACAAATGTTGAATGTACCAAATAAATACGAAGTCTAGTGTGTATCTGAGTTTACCTCTTCCACCCTACAACAGCTGGCGACGAGGATTAAGGAAAGATTACTAAGATATTGGTAGATACACCCTACATACTACATAATAACCCTAAATACATTACATAACCTACAATACTTCACCATGCCAAACGAAAACTTGGCCCAAGTACAGGTACCACCAAATTTTATTGAATTTTTTGAGGGCAAATGCAAATTTGACAGATGGGTGCAAAGACTGGAAGGTGCGTTTACAATATTCAATATCGCTGGCGACAGAAAGAAAAGTTACCTGTTACATTTCGTGGGAGCAGAAACTTACGACCTGCTGTGCGATCTACTGTCGCCCCAAAAGCCAGAAACTAAATCTTATCAAGAATTAATTACGGTACTTGAAAATCATTTCGACCCAAAACCTCTTGAAATTGCGGAATATTACAAGTTCCATCATAGAGGTCAAACTGAAGGCGAAAGCGTGAGGGACTACGTGACGGTGCTCAGAAAAATGGCAGCTACATGCAATTTCGGGGCGTTCCTGACAACAGCCTTAAGAAACCAACTCACGTGTGGAATCCGAAACCCAAAAATTCGTGACCGATTGCTAGAAACCAAAAACCTTACTTTGGAAAGAGCCATCGAGAACGCCCAAGGTATGGAGTCATCCCAGCAGGATTCCAGAGAGCTAACGGACAAGGCCGTTAACGCAGTAACACCCAGTAGAAGACCAAGTAAAGCGTACAACAAAGGTAATTTTTGCAATTCTGGTAGAACCAGCCAAATTACAAATAACGATATCAATAAAATTACATGTTTTCGTTGTGGGGGTCCACATAAGGCTAATAAGTGTACACACTTTAAAAGTGTCTGTCAGTATTGCAAAAAAGTAGGGCATTTGAAAAAAGTATGTTTCAAAGCACGTAGATTAAATGAAATTAATACAATAAATAATGAAAGTAATACTGTTTACGTAAATACAATTGTAGACAGTAAGGATGCAGAAAAAATGTTAGTCAAAATTAGAATAAACAATGAATTTGTTAAAATGGAATTTGATAGCGGCTCAGCAGTTTCAATAATAAGTGATGTAGAATTTTTTAGTAAGTTTAAAAATGTATTATTAAAACCAACAGTAGTTAAGTTAAGTACTTATTCTAATGATTTACTGAATGTGTTAGGTGTGGCTGAAGTGACCATTACATTAGGTCAGGTTGCACAAAAGGCACTTTTATATGTAGTTAAAGGTGATGACTGGATTAAAAAAATTAAATGGGAAAATTTTACAAATCTGTTTCAAAATGAGAATAAGGAAGTCCATATGACTGATAGCTTACCTAATTTAAAAAAATTGCTAGAAAAATATAAATGCCTGTTCGATGGGAAATTAGGTGAAATTAAAGGGGAGGAGGTTACATTACACGTCAAACCTGACTCCAAACCGATATTTTTTCGAGCTCGGGTTGTTCCTTTCGCTATTAAAGAGAGAGTAGAACAAGAATTACATAAGCTAGAGGAGCAAGGCGTGTTAATTAAAGTTGACTATAGTGAATATGCCACTCCTATTGTTCCGGTTGTAAAAGCTAATGGCACCATTAGAATTTGTGGGGACTTCAAAATCACAATAAACCCCCAGTTAGTAGTAGACGAGCACCCATTACCCACTACAGAGGAACTTTTTGCGGGGCTCGCAGGGGGTGAAAAATTCTCAAAAATCGACTTAAAAAATGCATATCTACAATGGAAGGTAAGAGAAGAAGACCAGAAGTACTTAACATTAAGTACTCATAAGGGGCTGTATAGGAGTACAAGGTTAATGTATGGATTAAATTGTGCACCAGCCAAATGGCAAAGAAAAATTGAAAACATATTAAAAGAGATACCTGGGGTTGCGGTATTTATTGATGATGTTAGAGTTACGGGGGCCAATGATAAAATACATTTAGAACGGTTAGAAAGGGTTTTTTCTAAATTATCAGAATACGGATTGAAAATTAACCTTAACAAATCAGAATTTCTTAAAGAGAAAATTGAGTATTGCGGGTACATACTAGATAAAGATGGTATTCATAAATGTAAAGCAAAAGTTGATGCCGTATTACAGGCATTGCGTCCCACAAATATTACAGAATTACAATCTTTGTTAGGATTAATAAATTATTATGGGAGATTTTTCAGAAATCTAAGTGAAATCTTAGAACCATTACATACATTGCTAAGAAAAGATACAAAATGGCAATGGACGAAGAAGTGTGAAAAAGCATTGTTAAAAATAAAACAAGACATGCAGGCAGATGATTTTTTAGTACATTACTCGACAGATCTACCTGTTGTTTTGGCTACAGACGCCTCTCCTACAGGGGTTGGAGCGGTGTTACCCCACATTATGCCTGATGGTACTGAACGACCTATTCACTTTACGTCACAAACATTGTCCACGACGCAACGTAAGTGGGCTCAAATAGATAAGGAAGCTTATGCAATTGTTTTTGGCGTTAAACGTTTTCATCAGTATTTATATGGCAGAAAATTTATGCTGTATACCAGCGGTCGGGGAACCGGGGTAAATTACCCCAAATGGGGTAAAAATGAAATTTTGGGGGTAAAAATGAAACTTTTGTGAATAAAAAGTATATATTTTTAATTTGCTATTTTATAAACCTGTTAGTATTTTTTTCAACTTAAACAATTTAGCGACATATGCAGGCCACGCCATCTCACTCCCCACCACTAGAGTGTCGATTAAACGCCGAAGACTGTATTCAAATCGCTCTTACATCAAAAAGTCCCAATTTTAAAGCAATTGTATCAAACATGAAACAACATCATTTCTCCAAAACGTGAAGAAAGAATGTTTTCAGTTATTCTTTTTTTTCTAATTTTTTCAATTCTAATTTTTGTTTGTACCACCATTATTATTATTATAATTTGTTACAGCACCCCAAATTGTCAACCCTCAATTTTACCCCAATGGGGTTCAATTTGTTAGATATATTACTTATATTACTATTATTACCGTTATGTATTACTAGGTATTACATTGATAAATTGAATAAATGATGTTTAAATTAAATTTTCTTTTCAAAATTATCATGGGGGGCTATAATATGAAAGATGCTAAAAAGAGGCGATTTCGTTTTTTTTTTGCTCTTCGCCATGGGGTAATATCAACTTACACAAAAATATTTTGGGGTAATGATTAAAAAAGTTCCCCGACCGCTGCTGTATACTGACCACAAACCATTGGTACAAATATTTGCCCCGAATAAGGAATTACCACACATGTGTGCCAGTCGTATGCAACACTACGCATTTTTTTTGCAGGGATTTCATTATGAAATTAAATACAAAACCTCAGCTGAGAATGCTAATGCAGATGTATTTTCAAGGTTGCCAGTACACGAAAAAGAAGTCGATTTTGAAGAATCGGACTCGTTTGAAATACATCAAATACAAACTATGCCAGTGACAGTAAAAGAGATAGCACTTGCTACTTCAAATGACGAACAGTTGCAGGCCTTATGTAAAGGCTTAACGAATGGAACTGTAGTGTCACATGCAGACAGATTTGGCATAGACCAAATAGAATTTTCGATGCAGAGTGGTTGTATTATGCGAGGTTTTCGCGTAGTAATTCCAGGAAAGCTACGAAAAACTATCTTACAAGACTTACATTTAGTTCATTTTGGTGTCAGTAGAATGACATCCTTAGCACGCAGCTTTTGTTGGTGGCCAGGGATGGACATGGACATCAAAAACATTACAAAAAATTGCAGCGCTTGTGGAGAGAGGAGAAATGATCCCCCAAAGGCTGTAAAACACCATTGGGAGAACCCGTCAGCACCATTCGAACGAATACATATAGATTTTGCGGGACCACTTTTGGGAGTTTACCTTTTTATTGTGGTTGATGCATACTCGAAATGGCCTGAGGTTCACATAATAAAGCGAATCAATACTCATAATACAATTGAGTGCTTACAGAAAATTTTTGCTACTTATGGATTACCGAAGGTATTGTGCAGTGACAATGGTGTCCAATTTGTTAATCCACAATTCAATATTTTCCTAAAATCAAATGGAATTATACATAAAAGAACGGCTCCGTATCATCCAGCTACGAACGGGCAAGCTGAAAGGTATGTCCAGACCTTTAAGGACAAACTAAAGAGACTGAAAACTAACTCAGGAAATTTACAATCGGCATTGTCCGAAATACTAACTCAATATAGAATTACACCCCATACTCATTCAAATGTAGCACCATCGGATTTAATTTTTAAGTTTAAAATCAGGTCAAGATTCAGTTTAATGCTCCCTGAACCAGGCGAAAATAAGTTACCGATCAAAGCTAAAACAATAAGAAAATTTCTGGTTGGAGAAAAAGTTGCTGCGAGAAATTATATGGGTTTACCGAAATGGAAATTTGGAAGAATATCCAATATACTGGGAACTTTACACTATGAAGTTTCGTTAGACGATGGAAGGA
Source organism: Elmis aenea (assembly GCA_947652605.1). Lineage (NCBI taxonomy): Eukaryota > Metazoa > Arthropoda > Insecta > Coleoptera > Elmidae > Elmis > Elmis aenea. The sequence continues at coordinate 40,765,610 of OX393577.1, forward strand.
AGTGGAGAAGGCACATAGACCAAATACTAGGAATTGGAAATAATGTTAGGGAACAGGTTGAATGCAGTGCGTCATTCGACCCAGAGGAGCAGTTAAAACAAAGTGAAAAGCCAATTGTTGATCAATGTGTAAATGAAAGGAAAAGTATGGTTGATAATAAGAATTTGCTCGATAACGATACAGTCTCCACGGATTTGCGAATAGAATCACCTAAGTTACGTAGAAGTTCTAGAGTTCGTAAACCTGTGGAAAGACTTATGCTCAAAATGTAAATAAATGTATTTAAAAATAGTCATAGGTAACAAGCTAGAATATATTTCATAAGTTACATTTAGAATTTGTTTGATTACTTATGTTTAATATGTTAGAATGTATGGGATAATTCAAATTTCTCATGGTATGTAATTTATTTGATAATTCTGTGATTTCTCATGGTATGTAATTTATTTTTAATTCAAATTTACAAAAAGGGGAGAATTGTCATAAGTTAGGCTACACAAGATACATCTAATATACATGTACGGAAATGTGACGTATCAAATACGCATAAAATGTACAATATACAAATGTTGAATGTACCAAATAAATACGAAGTCTAGTGTGTATCTGAGTTTACCTCTTCCACCCTACAACAGCAAAAATTCTAATGAACATCATTTGGTGCATATAAATCGTACAGGTATCCTTACCTTAAATTCTACTTGCTCCGCAATCACTCCAACTGTTATCTTGGACACAAAAAGCAAACATTTTAGTTTAGTAAAATTTACCTTTATACCCCCAGTCAATAACAGAAAATTTTCAAGAAAGAGATTTGGAATAACTTCCAGTATTAAACCTTACAAATTGTTTAATAATTAACGAATTTAAAGCCGTTACAAAAACTACGTCAAAAAATTATAAATTTATAAAAGTTAGAGAATACTAAACATATTTAAATACAGCCTCAGAGCTTCCACAACATTATAATTTATTTAATATTAGCCTTTGTTATTATAACCATTTTTTAATATAAATTTAAAAAGTATTGTTTTGTATTCTGTAAGAAATGTACTTCATTTCAGTTTAGGCCTAATATTGTAGATGTTCTGGAGATACAAACCTACTATGAGTGAAAACGCTGATGAACAGCAACAGCCCGAGTCAAAGAGTAATCTGCTTCAAACTCAAAATTTCTTGTATGAGAGCGACACCTAGAAACTTATAAACCTTCAATTTTTGTATTTATATCTAAATAGTTCAAAGGTACGTGTCGGATAGAAGCATACAGACTCAGCGGTTCAAATATCAAAACAATAACTTTAATTAAATGCAAGCTACTCCGTTATTTTCATGTTTTTTCTTCTAGTTTAAGGTAGGTAAATGTGCTGTGTCGTATTTAATTTGTGTAAATTATTTTTAAATTACAATAAAAATGTAAACTTAGCGGTAATACCGTGATGAGTTTTTGACATTTTGTGTTTCTTTTTTTAAAAGAGAGATGCTGTAAATCCCAAAATTCATAAATATTTTAGGTATTATGTCGGTGTTGCTCAATTTCTTATTTTAATTATTTTCATATATTATTGCGTTATTTCCGCTAAGTAATGCAATCATAATTTCAATTGTAACATCATATGTGCTAACAAGTTATTTGGTAATAATGATTCAAATTATTGCATGATTGGAAACAACTTATTCGTCAGAAATTCTACTTAACAACAAATATGTCAGATAAACAAATATGTAACACCTTATTACGTTAACCATTTTGATTGGTCTATTCCAACATAACATTCTTTTTCTATTAGTAAAATATTATTGCAAATGTCAGCAGTATTATTTTACAATTGGAACTTCATAAATTTTATCACCACTTCTATAACTGCTTTGAAGTCGTAAAGTCCGACTATTTTCATTTCGGTACTATCAATTTTTTTAATAATTTAAGTAAAGTGTAAGTGTAAGAAACATTTAGCGTTTTGTTAAATAAACATCAGTAAAACCACAGTAAGAGCCTTATTGAAAGCACCCACGTCACAGAAAGCAACACCATAACAACACAGCTGCCATACTAAAAACCAAACATAAACACAGCAAACTAGTTACAATTAATCCTATCAGACACTCACTGCCAGACGACTATTAACACTAATTAACAGCCGTTACAAATCAAGAAAAAATTGCAAAGAACAGCGGACATACAACACAAAACACAAATGAACCAGACCAATGCGCCATGCAATTATTCAAAAACGAACAATGGACCAACACACTACAAGCTCTAAAAACCTACTGGCAACACATTATGGAAAACAACAAAAAGACTTAAACAAACTCATTTACAGTCCGTACCAAGTTCTCGTACAGTGCAGTCACATATTATATAAACTAGTCAGTGCTAAAAACTACTTTTTATTTACGTTGATAATAATAATCTGTTCGCCTTACCAGACGTGTACAACCTGCTCACCTTTGGCGAGTAGATATCTATCAGCAATATAAAATCAACCAAAACAAACAACAATATGAATATTCCTAAAAATACTCAACAAACTACATCAAACAAAGCAACATATGCAAAAGCAATAAAATCAGACCATTTCCCCAGCAAAGATAATGCAATCATCATACAAAAAGTTGAAAACATTGAACTAACCGATTACATTTTAGCGTTCGAAAACCTAACAGATCTCAAAAATATTATAGATGCTCACCCTATGAGCTTTAATCGAATTGCAGTGTTTCTTAAAACAAAATATTTGGCCGACGAAATCTGTAATAGGTACAAACATTTAAAAATTAAAGACCAAGATGCACCAATCAGAAAGTTACTACAACCGACAAAAAGGATGATTATTACAGTACCAGCCTACATTCCTCATTATATATTACAGGCCGTATTAACCAAATTCCAAGTCAAAACGTGTTCACCAATAAACCATATCAAACTTAGCAACAATCCGCGCATAGCCCACATAAAAAGTGGTCGAAGACAAATATATATAATTCCAGATGAAAATAACAAAATACCGGACACCCTAATAATCACCTACAACAACGAAGAATGTAGAATATACTTAGGCTCGCTGCACACGTACGTTTTTCGCCCGCAGCGGGCGCCCGACCGGTGCCGAAGTTGCTTTGATGCTCACGTAGGTTTTTTTGCGGCACAGTGCCGTAATTGTTATTCAGTCAGGCATTCGTTCTTTTCCGAGCGCCACAGTGTGCTTTTCTTTTCGCATCACATATGGAGGTGTCACATAGAAAACGGGTAGCATTTGCATACCTGGTATACAAACATTATGTTTCTAAAAACAAAAGGCGTTATTGGGTGCATCCGTTCACCGAGCAAAGACTGGCAAGGGGAGAGTTTGGGCGATCTTTTGGTGATTTAAGAGAAAATCGAGACAAGTTTTACAATTACTTCAGAATGAGTGTCCCATCGATCGACGAGCTGCTGGGTAGAATAAGTGATAAGATAATGTCTCAAGATACATGTATGAGACTTGCCATATTATGTTATTTTTTACCAAATTTTATGTTGCTTCAGTTAAATGTTAAACTATTGGCTATTTCTTTGTTTATTATTAAAAATGTTGTATGTGCATGTTATGTAATGTTTATGTATATGATTTACCAAATTGTATGTTCCTTAAATTAAATGTTACCTACTTATTTATTTATTATTAAAAATTAATATTATATGTGCATATGTGAGTTTTATGAAGTGTTTTTTAAAACGAGCCCCATTTTCCAAACCCGCACGAACAAGTAGGCTCGGAGAAACAATTTTTTTTTTAAGTGAGCGCAATTTTTCGTTCTTGCCCCGGGCGCCAAAACACCTAGAGACGGCCCTGATACTACAATGTACTATAGCACCGCAAATAACTTGCCCGCTGCGGGCCCGCAGCGGGCGAAAAACGTACGTGTGCAGCGGGCCTTAACAACAGACAAATGCGAAAAATGCAATCGACACGGGCATACCGAAGAAAATTGTAAACTTCAAACGGTGCGAAATGTTCAACCATACACAAACCCAAAAACCTTAAACAACGAAAACCAACCAAATAATACAGACATAACAATAAAGCCCCCACCCGAAACAATACTCTTAACACAGGAAACACCAAACCCGGAACATTCGGGATTAAAAAGACTGATTTCGCAGACAGATTTAGACTCAACAATCCTATCTCTTGAAGAAGACAAAATGACCGACCTAAATGAGCTCGAACCCACTACATCCGATCTCAAACAACGCAAAAAAATAAAAAAGATAGAAATAACAAACTCCGAAGCCACAATAGCCAAACAGAAAAAAGAACTTGGATCATTTAAAGAATATATCACGGAAACAAATCAATATCCACTCGATTTCGAAGAATTCCAAAACTTCATACTCCAATCTTTAAACACCACAGATCTATTAAATTTGGCCAGACTATCATCAAACGACATTACATAAATCAAGTTAATGATAACTAGTCTAAGGCAAAGACTAACAAACAGCAAAACAAAAGCTAAATTCACAAAACTGATAACAAAAATTGACAAACAACTCCAACAAGAAAAATTCGAAACAGAACACCCGTCAACACTCGATGACACAGACTTCTACTAGCTACACCATAACAAAAACAATAATCCAATGGAATCTAAAAAACTTCTACAAAAAACTGGAACACTTAAAAATACTAATAAACGACACCAACCCTGACATCATCTGCCGCCAAGAAACACGTTTTCCACCAAATATAAAACCAAAACTTACAAAATACAACATCTACTACAAAAATAGAATAAATCAAAACCTGACTAGTGGGGGAGTAACGATCATAACCAAAGAAAATCTCTATGCAGAAGAAGTCAAGTTAATTACCAATCTAGAAGCGATTGCAGTAAACGTATACATCCCTTACAAACTAACAATATGTAATATATATCAACCGCGCGAAAAACCATTCAACGAGCAAGATTTAACCAACCTTCTTCCACAACTATCCAAGTACTACCTACTATTAGGCGATTTCAACAGTTATAATACACTATGGGGATCCCGATATACAGATCCACGAGGTAGAGAAATAGAAAAGTTTTTAAACGCAAACACCATAAACATTTTAAATGATAATCGACCAACACACTTTTAACTCAGCAAATGACACGTACTCAAATATAGACTTGACGTTCTCGTCTCCACAGATATTTTCCCAAATTAAATGGAAAACAATAAACTACCTCTACGACAGCGACCACTACCCCCTCCACATAACAATAAAAGGCTCCGAAAATACTTATCCAACCACAGCAAAATGGAAAACAAAATCAGCTGACTGGACTAGTTTTAAATCATTAACAGAAATTGATGAAAATATGGAACCAGACCCAAACTCCATAGATACATCCGTAAGTTACCTTACTAACACAATTATACAAGCAGCACAAACTACAATAGGAAAAACAAAACCCACCGAAACCAAACATAGGGTACCATGGTTTAATCAAAATTGCAAAAAAAACAGTACAAGCCGCAAAAACAGTTTACAACTATTACAAAAAACACCCAAATATAGAAACCTACAACATCTTTAAAAAAACAAAAGCAACATCAAGACGAGTCATTAAACAAGCTAAGAAGGACTCATGGCAGGCGTATATCTCCCCGATTAACACCCAGACAACAAGTACAGAAGTATGGCACAAGATTAAAAGTCTAAAAGGCACCAAACAACAATTTACAATAAATGCAATCAAAACCGCAACCAGCATAACCATCGACAAGAATGATATACTAGAAACACCAGCAAACGCCTTTAAATACAACTCATCCAATAACCATCTAACCGAAAACTTTCTAAACCATAAAACTACTGTCGAAGCAAAGGAACCGCAAGCACCGCCTGGTCAAACAGCACTCACTATCAACAGTAAGATCACAAAACCAGAATTCTATAAAGCTCTCCAATCCACTAAAAACTTTTCAACGCCTGGACCATATGATATTCCATATATCTTCATAAAAAATGTTGCAGAATCATGCGTTATTTAGATATTGAAAATCTACAATACCATCTGGAACCATAACTGCTTTCCAGAACAATGGCAACACGCTATCATAATCCCAATATTGAAGCCCGGGAAAGACCCTACTATACCAGCAAGTTATCGACCAATCTCCCTCTCAAACACAATCTGTAAGCAAATGGAGAAAATAATCAATAATAGAATAACATGGTACCTCGAACACAAGCGTCTCCTAAACCCACTCCAAGCCGGATTTCGAAAAAAACACAGTACAACAGATATATTACTAAATCTCGAATCCCACATACACAACGCTTACGTTAACAAAGAAGTACTTACAGCAATATCATTTGATCTAGAAAAGGCATTTGACATGACTTGGAGACACCTCTAAAAAAATTGCATGACTGGAATATAGGAGGGAACACATACAACTTCATCAAAAACTTCCTTAGAAATAGAACATTTCAAACAAGGCTACAAGGAACCTTATCATGTACAAAAACCCTACAAACTGTTCAATGTTTAATAATATTATCGGATACTTTTTATTTAAAATAATCTATAGTAATTTAATGGAACTGTAAAATTTGGAGTGCCATTTTGATATTCACATTTCAAACGTGATGTTCTAAATAATTGCTGCTTGTACCGTAGTTTTTTGATTCACAGATTCCTACAAATTCGCATAATCTTTATTTAGCAACATTACTTAACGCACTTATAAAGACAGGTTAAAAAAATAGGAATCTCTGAACCAAACAATATTGAAACATGGTAACGGTATATTTTCTGTTTTTTTTTTGTTATTCGTTTCAAAACATCAACATGGTAAGCAGTGAAATGTAAAGCCGGTGTCCCACGGCCTGTGACTCGGCGAACCTCGCGCGGCTCGCGGCTCGTGCTTGTAGGCTCGTGGTCTGTCGAATTTCGAGCTACGGCTCGTGGCTTGGCAAGTCGCGAGCCATGAGCTCCAACTTAAAGCTGAATCGCGCACGCTTTGCTTAGCGACAGTGAATCTCGTGGAGCGCCTGTAAGTTGCTGGAGTGCGAGGTTTTGTTAATTTTACTTTGCGTAAGAAATTGAATTTAAAATAAAAAATATCGCACTGGCTGCGGCTTTTGCTGGTGTAAGTGAAGTCTTAAAAAGTAGAAGACAAAAACGGAGGTTTTGGGTGAAAGACTATAGTAGCAAGTTGTAATACCACAGCGACGAATTATATACTTTACTAGTACCACATCCGCTTCGCTGGCTTTCACGGTATTTTTTAATTCCTTTCTAAAGGATCTCCTCAAACTTTGATTTTTTTTACAATTAAATCTCAATTGGCTTCCGGAAATCCTCGTTCTTTTCAAAAGTTTATTATTTTTCTGTATGCCTTAACACGCAAATTTCTAATTTTATATTCTTTACTTTTCATATATAAATTAATAGAATTCGTTATTAATTCTTTCGTCTACAGGCAGATATTCATCTTTAGACAACTACATATGTTTTGAACGACTAGCGTGTGGTAAAGCGCGCGTTGTCAAATGTTTTACACAGACATGGCTCGCACAAGAATGCGTGCGCAATTTTCGACACGCTTTCGTTTGCCTTTGCACTCCTTTTATAATTTGTTTCAAGACATTTTAACCTGCTAATAACAGCATTATCTACTGTAATTACTAGTAATCCGCAAATCGGTTCTGCCTCGCGGGGGGTGGAAGGGCCGTACTATACAGAATTAACGGTTTCTGTAATTCCACTACTACAGGTAATAAACAAGGGTTCTTAATTAAGATTTTGTTAAAGTAAACATTTGTATATTTAGTGACAAAGTTATTCTCAAAGTGTTAACTTCATTATTGTTATATTCACAAAATAAAACATGTGGAGACCTTGGTGTGAGGAATCTCAAACGAACGAAGAAGTCGTATCAGAAAAAACTTGTTTAAAAATTAAATCTCATCTTGGTATCCAAGCCAAAAATATAGTACTAAATGTCTATAAAAAGTTAAAAAATGAAAATAAAGAGATGTGTTATAAAGAAATAGGTAATTAAAAGAACGTCACAGTTAGCAGAAGTTAATTACTGTAGTGTTTATAACATAGTGAAACATGATGTTCAATAGGGTTTGTCGGTTTTTAAAAACCGGTTTTGAATAACCGGTTTTTTTAAAAAAAATTATGTATTCGAAAAACCGGTTTTTTCACAAAAAAAACCGTTTTTTTAGCCTAGATTTAACACGTAGGTACAAAATAACGAATTACATGAAAAATCTTTACAATTCTCTGGCAACCCTAGTGGTCACTGTGGTCACAGCCAACGTACCACCCCTCATAAAATCATTTGACAGTCACTAAAAATTACTTTGCAAAACTTTGAATGTTTTCACAACTTTAGGCACGCAAACAAAATTCCTTTCGATAATAAAACTTTACCGTTTCTAAATCCTGAAAACAGATGTTTGAAACAGAACGGAAGTGGAAAATCCCTGTTACAATGCAGTTTAAAACTGCATGGAATTTAATGCCTAATATAAATAAAATGCTTCATAATTTTATTGAATGTTTGGCACCCTATCATAAATTTTATTACCTACTTGGAATTTCTAGCCACTGTATATAAGTTACAACTATGGGCTACTAAACATGCAAATATCAACTAATAGAATAATCAAATTATCGGAAAAAATATTATCTAGAATTTACCCAAATTCTTCTATAAAATTGTAAACAAATTCCGATGAAGATAAAGATAATATTAATCCAAAGAATGTTTTGAAAGAAGAGATGGAGAAATCAATTATTCTTAGATTTACCGAGGAACCTTTAGCAAAAACAGCAAATCCGAAAACCCTAAAGGCAGAATTTGCAGTATTTGAATCAACTAATAAAAGAACAAAGAATTTGGACACACTGTTTGAAGCTTTAAAAACAGTAAAACCCAGCTCAATAGCCAGCGAACGAGTGTTTTCTATGTCTGGTAATTTTGTATCCCATATACGAACCAGATTAAGTCATGATTCCGTAAATGTTTTGTGTTTTTTAAAATTAAATAAAAATGCTATATATGGTTTGTTAGAAATTTAGAATTTTATTTTTATTTGTTATCTTATTTGGTTTTATTTGAAATTTGTTTTGTATTTTTATAAAATGATAAAATAAAAATTATTTTATGACATTTTAATTATTTTTTTAAAACTATTCGAAAACCGGTTTTAACCGGTTTTTTGGAAATACTGGTATTCGAAAACCGGTTTTTCAGAAGTCGGTTTTTGTATAAACCCTAATGTTCAAGAACGAAAAACAGGAGATGATAATGGTGATAGAAAAATTAAAAGCTGGGATATAGATATAATTCGAAGAACGCTTTATAATCTTTATAAACAAAATATCGTAGCAACTATAGACAGTCTACATAATAACTTATAGAAAATACAGATGTAACGTGCAGCAGATCAACATTATGGCGTACTTTAATTGAAAACGGTTTCAAATATCAGACAATTAATAAACGTCTCAATATTATTGAATGTGATAGAATAAGAAAGTTGCGATACCAATATTTAGCAACAATTAAAAAAATCGAGACGAAGGTCGATTTATTTGTTATTTAGATGAAACGTGGTACGACACAAATAATACGTAAAGAAAGGATGGATCGACGACAAAAACGAATGCCAGCTAAACGTGCCTCATAATCGAGGAAAAAGAATAATCATTTTACACGCGGGCTCAGAAAATGGTTGGATTGAAGAAGTTTTGCTTTTTGCAAAAAATATTTAAAAAATCAGTCTTGATTATCACGCAGACATGTCATCAAAGTTAATCGAAGAATGGTTTAAAAATAAATTGTTACCGGTGTTGCCAAAAAAAAGCGTGATAGTGATGCATAATGCATCATATCATAGTAGACAAATAATAAAGGTTCCCGCTTCAAATAGCAGTTAAGATGAAATAAAACTATTTTTGGAGCAAAATAATCTCTTCTACGAAGACACATATTCAAAGCAAGAATTGTTGGAGGTACTTAAAACAAAAAAAATTGAAAAACAATATTATGTTGACAATATTGCGATAGTACATGGACAATGGACATTCTGTTTTGAAATTACCTCCTTATCATTGCATACAATAGAATTAATTTGGAAGCAACTGAAACAACACATTCGTCGCACGAATAATAACCCAAAATTTAGTGAAGCCACAATTGCAAAAACTAAAGATGCAATTTTGAATGCATCGCCCCAAAGTTGGAAAAATTCGATTGAACACGTCATTAAAATTGAGAATGAGTATTTACAATATGCAGATGTAAACCAAACTTGCATTATATCATTAGATGGTAATAACGAAAGTGATTCTGAAAATTAATTATGTCTGTTTTATACAGGGTGTGTAAAAATTGGCGGAAGCGCTACACGTGGCGATGTTCTTCGTAAAATTCTAAGTCGAAAATCTTGATACGAAAATGTTGTACCATGCTTGCTGTGTCTGCAAGAGGTCCTCAAAGTTTTGACATTTAGTCCTTTATTAAGCGTTATTATTTAATATTTGCAAATGAAAAAGCTGCAATTTGGAATAAAAATAAATTTCGAATAGTATTTTTTCCTAGATATTGTGTTCTTCCTTTCAAAAATTGGTGTTGAAAATATGTAAATCACTGATTTGAATGAAATTAATACATATGGCAACATTGTCATTAGCTGTCATCTCTGTTTTTCTCGTAATTATTTCTAGTTTGTGTTTTACGATACCCAAAAGTTTGCAGCTATGTTTACGAACTGAAGGCATTTAGTTCGAACAAAAATTGTAAATGCCCAAGTAAAAATTGCTGATAAAAAAATGTCCAAACGCAAATCAATGTATGCCATGTTGCCAATTTTTTTTTTCTTTAAATGGTTCCTGAGGCCATAGGAAGCATGGTACAACATTTTTGTATCAAGATTTTCGACTTAGAATTTTATGAAGAACATCGTCACGTGTAGCGCTTCCGCCAATTTTTACACACCCTGTATAGACTTGTCAACGTCGCAAAGACAGGGCAACACTGCCTAGTAGTGTAAGATCGGACGCGCCATATGTAACGTGGTCCACACGAACCTTGTAATGCTTTATATATAAATATTCTATAGTTAAATACATTATACATTTAACAAGAGTTTATTATTGGCGTAAGCCATACGCAACATGGTGTCAGGTGTAAATTTGTAAATCGTGGTTAATCAAGCGAAGATGGGAAAATTGACGCAGAAATCCTAAACAGAACCAGAAAAAGTACGAGAATTTACTACCAACTAAACAAAACTATCCTTGGGAAAAAAGAAATTAGTGCACAAACAAAAACCAGAATATACAACACGGTCGTAATTCCAACTATGCTGTATGGTAGTGAAACATGGCCACTAACATCTAAACATGAGAAAAGAATAACGGCAGCAGAAATGAGATTCTTAAGAAAAATAGCGGGAAAAACAAAAAGAGATAAGTGCAAAAATAAAGACATCCAGAATAACCTACAACAAAAACAAATAACCCAAAATATCGAAGAAAAACAATTAAAATGGTACGGACACGTGCAGAGGATGCCGCCAGAATCTATGACAAAAAAAAATAACAGAAAGTAGGAGGTATGGGAAAAGGCGGGTAGGAAGGCCAACAGCTAACATGGAAAACAGGATAGAACAAATAGCCCGTGAAAGAGGGAAAACAGTTGGGGAGTTGAGAGCGATGACGGCAGACATAAAGATCTGGAAAAGCTGGGTGGAGAACCACCAAAAGCCGACGCCGTGAGGCATAAGGTTTAGTAAAAGAAGAAGAAGAAGAAGGTTAATCAAGTTTCAATCGTAAAATCTAACCTAAGAAAATGGAGGCGAGCTTTAAGCCGCCAAAAGGATTGGTATTGGAGGGAGAAACCGCGAACTGGTGCAAATTCAAGCAACAGTTAGATATTTATATGAAGGCAACAGGCCTAAAAGACAAGCCTGATGAAGTCAAGGTAGCAATTTTATTAAATATCGCCGGTGAAGAGGCGCTAGATGTATTCAATACTTTCAAGCTAACAAAAGCTCAAGCATTTGAAAATCACTGCACGCCCAGAAAAAATGTAATAAGCGAAAGCTTCAAGTTTTTTTCGAGAATCCAAAAACTAGGTGAGAGTTTCGAACATTTTTATACGGACCTTAAAATACAGGCCAAAATGTGCGAATTTGGTGATCAATAAGAGCGTCTTATAAGAGACAGAATAGTGATTGGCATAAACGATCCGCTTCTACAAGAAAGACTACTTAGAGTTCCAGAGTTATCTTTGACGACGGCAGTAAATCAGTGCCGGGCCACTGAAGCAGGAAAGAACCAAGCTAGGAGTTTCCATGAGAGATCGGTCGAAGTTGGAGCTATTGTCAAAAAGAAGCAAGAAGAATTTAAATGCAAAAGATGTAACAAGAAGCATGGTGTAAAAGAATGTCCGGCTTATGGAAAAGCATGTGCAATATGCAAAATTAAAGGTCATTATGCAGTTGTTTGTCGCAACAAAGGTAAACAAAAAGATAAAAAAGTTCATGACTTAGAGATAGACCTAGAAGATTTATGCATTGATACACTTTTCTATGAAGATAATAAAACAAATAAAGTAAACATTGATGAAGTAAAGGTTAGTAAAAATGCTTGGATACAAGAAGTAACTATTAATAATTTAAAATTTAAATTTAAACTTGATACGGGTGCTGAATGCAACATTTTACCTAAAAGTTATGTTCAAAAACTTGATAATATCAGAATAGAAAAAACAGAGACAATGCTTTGTGTATACAGTGGGGAAAAAATTAAACCAGTAGGAATAGCAACAGTACAATGTAAAGTTAAAAATAAAAGAGCAAATGTACGATTTGTAGTTGTTGACATAAATTCAATTCCCATACTAGGACTAAATGAATGCATAAAGTTTGATCTAATAAAGCGAATAGAGACCATATCAAGTAATGAAAAAGTAGAGCAAAAGAAACACGAATTTATAAGAACAAACACAAAATTATTCGAAGGATTAGGAAATATTGGCACATACAATATAAAGTTAAAAGAAAATGTAGAACCTGTTATAAAACCCATTCGTCGAGTTCCAGAGTCTATTAAGCCAAAATTAAAAGAGACATGAAATAAATTAGAAAAAATGGGAATAATTGTTAAAGTAAGCGAACCAAGTGATTGGTGTCATAATTTAGTAATAGTAGAGAAAGCAAACAAAACCCTAAGACTGTGTCTTGACCACCCTAGAGACCTAAATAAAGCTATAGAAAGAGAAAGATACTTAATACCATCTCCCGAGGAGATAACTAGTAGGCTAGCCGGGAAAAGTATATTTAGCGTACTCGATATGAAAGACGGTTTTTTTCAAGTAAAACTCACAGAAGATAGCAGTCGTATATGTACGGTGGGAACACCATTTGGTCGTTATAGATTCTTGAGAATGCCCTTTGGAATCTCATCCGCACCAGAAGTTTTTCAAAAACTGAACACGAGATTGTTAGGTGACATTAAAGGTGTGGAAGTTTACTTTGACGATATAATAGTAGCAGGCCAAAACGAAGAAGAACATGATGAAATAATGAAGCTGGTAATGGAGCGAGCTAAAACACACAATGTTAAGTTCAACCCGAGTAAAGTACAGTTCAAAGTGAATGAAGTAAGATATGTGGGAATGATAGTGTCAAAAGAGGGCATAAGACTGGATCCATCCCAAATAGAGGCAATATTGCAAATAGAGGAACCCAAAAATATAAAGAGTCTTCAAAAATTCCTGGGTATGACAAATTACGTAAGTAAATTTATTCCTAATTATTCGAACACAACAGCGCCACTAATGCCCGTACTCATAGTCGATACTTCGCTCGATCTCCGACTTGAGAACGACTCAAGTCGTCGAGTGCATTCCATAGTCGTTACTTGTACCTTAAGCGTTACTTCGCAGGTACTTGACAGCTACTTTACTCAAGTCGAGCGCAAACCAACCTTGAGACGTGCTTGCGGTAAATCTAACCTCACATTGTCATGTCATTACAATTCTCGATTTGATCACTGTTGTATTGATACCGTATTTTTACACTGTGCGCGAAGTGAATCAAAATGAATGATCGGGATGATTTATTAGAGTTCATGTAATTCGTAGACATGGTAGAAGAAGAGAACAATTTGGTAATACGAATTCCTAAAAGGTACATACGGGACATGGAAAACCCTTTGGAGTTCTACTCAGATGATGATTTTCGTGATAGGTATCGTTTTACAAAAAATACAGTTGTACATACCATTTTACCACTGGTATCTGATGATCTGAGTAAGGTAAACAATCGGGGACTGCCCTTTTTACCAATAATACAACTATTAACATGTCTACGGTTTTATGCTACCGGAAACTTTCAAGTGAGTAATCTTGTATATTAAATAACTTTTTAACCTATTTATCATTTTGCTGAACAATGTCCTACTGATTTTTAAGACTGTTTCTGGTGACTTACGAGGGGCTAGTCGACAATCTGTTAGCAAAATTGTAAAAAGAGTATCAATATCACTTGCTCAACGGGTTGGTGAATTTATCCACTTCCCAGCAAAGGAAAATGAACAGCGGCAAAATATAACCAGATTTTCACAAATAGCTGGATTCCCTGGTGTTGCTGCCTGTGTGGATTGTACTCACATACTGATTGCTAATCCTGGAGGAAATAATGGGGAGGTATTCCGTAATAGAAAGGGATATTTTTCTATAAATGTACAGGTTTGTCAATTTTTGTGAATTCCTACTCAAATTTATGAAAATGTTTGTCTAAAAATTACCTCAAGGTTGCAGCTGGGCCACAAATGGAAATTTTGGATGTAGTTGTCAGGTATCCAGGATCAGCCCATGACAGTGTCATATTTGACCGAAGTACATTGCGTGTTTGCTTCGAAGAAAGGCAACTCAAAGGGTTGTTGTTAGGTGATAATGGATATGCATGCAAGCCGTATTTATTGACACCTGTTATCCAACCTGGTATGTGTAAATTTATTGGAAATCGTAATATTTCAGGGTATAATGGTATCATTCATTTTATTTCACAGATAATCAGCCTGAAGTTCAGTATAATACTGCACACATTCGAACACGCAACATTGTTGAAAGGGTATTTGGCGTGTGGAAAAGAAAATTTCCATGTTTGAGGAGGTGTTTGTCAACAGCATTAGACACTTCTTTAGCAATTATTTGTGCCACAGCTGTTCTTTATAATATAGGCTTACGGCATAATGATCACATTGAAGAAAATGTTCCTTTACCAGAAGAGGTGCCTATTGCGAATGCCGCAAATAATAATCAACTTGGCTTAAATTTCCGTACCCAGTTTATCAATGAGCATTTTTCGTAAAATAATAATTCAACATGTATAATTTAGATCCGGGGTCGGGCAATTTTTTTTTATAGCGGGCCAAATTTAACAATATTTTTAAGCGGGCCGCACATATCAATATTGGATGGCGTTCGTAACGTGCCCTTATATACCACCATGTTTTAATTATGAAATATTGCGTTAATTATACAGGGTGAGTCACGACGGACGCGTCGGAGTTTTATGGCGAAACAGTTTATATTTTTTAATTTCTGTCGCTGTTAGATTATGTAAGTCAATAAGGGCTACATTTTAAAAAAAAATTTAAATATACAGGGTGCTCCAAAAAAGAGTGGCATATCAAAGTTATACTTTTTCTTATGGAACACCCTGTATATTTTTACATTTTTGGATTCCTCTTTGAATTTAATTCAAAAAATGTAAAAGGTTATACGGGTCTAAAGTCAACCGTTCTCGTGAAAATTGCATTTGCATGAAAATACAGTATTTTCAAAAATTTTCAACATTTGAAAACTTTGAGAAGTTTGAAGAAATTCGCTTGGAAATAAGATTGACAATAGATTATGTAACACTTTGCACCACCTACATTTTTAAAATATTATACAGGGCGTTTTTTACGCTTGGTCAAACTTGTGAAAATTTAAACATCGACAACTAATTTTTTTTAAATACAACACCCTATATTTTCTTACACCGTCTTATAGAAAATTTAATTCTCTCTCGAAAACATTCAGGCTGTTTTTCACCTAAAATTGATATTTTCCGAGATATCGCGATTTTATTGTTAATTATTAGGGCAAAGTAATATTTTCAAGTAAGCCATGAAGGTAGGCAGCGGTAATTTGAAACAATTGAAAAAAAAAACAAGAAACTTACAATTTTGTCGTTTGCCTACACATTTTTGACATTTTTTTATGAGAAAGTTGTAGATTTACAATTTTTACGTATAAATATAGGTTTCTCATCAGGGCCACAATATTTTTCATATAATTGAGTTTGATCTTTTGCCAAGTCCTAAAAACCCATTGATAATGTATTAGGTACGAGAACGGAACGCTGATTTAAAAAAAAAGTAATACTGACTTGTCTAATTTTACATTTAAAAAAAAAAACATGGTTGGTACTGTTTTCGGTAGAGTGTCGTAGTGTCGTATCGTAAACAGACAAAAAATGGTTTATAGGATTTAGTAATTATCTTATAACACTGGTCCAATAAATAAATGCATAAATAATTTAAAAAAATCTCTATTTAAACGTAAGTATGGTAAAACTACAACTTTCCTATAAACATTTATCAAAAGTGTGTAATCAAACGATAAAATTGTTTTTTCTTTCAATTGTTTCAAATTATCGCGTCTACCTCCATAGCCTACTTGAAAATATTACTTTGCCCTAATAATTAACAATAAAATCGCGATATCTCGGAAAATGTCAATTTTAGGTAAAAAACAGCCTGTATGTTTTCGAAAGAGAATTAAATTTTCTATAAGACGGTGTAAAAAAATATAGGGTGTTGTATTTAAAAAAGATGAGTTATCGATGTTTAAAGTTTCACAAGTTTGACCAAACGTAAAAAACGCCCTGTACAATATTTTAAAAATGTAGGTGGTGCAAAGTGTTACATAATCTATTGTCAATCTTATCTCCAAGCGAATTTCTTCAGACTTGTCAGTTTTCAAATGTTGAAAATTTTTGAAAGTACTGTATTTTCATGAAAATGCAATTTTCACGAGAACGGTTGACTTTAGACCCATATAACCTTTTACGTTTTTTGAATTAAATTTAAAGACCTGACCAAAAATGTAAAAATATACAGTGTGTTCCATAAGAAAAAGTATAACTTTGATATGGCACTCTTTTTTGGAGCACCCTGTATGTTTGAAAATATTTTTAAAATGTAGCCCTTATTGACTTACATAATCTAACAGCGACAGAAATTGGAAAATATAAACCGTTTCGCCATAAAACTCCGACGCGTCCGTCGTGACTCACCCTGTATATTTAGATTATAACTTGGGGGGCCGCGGGTTGCCGACCCTTGATTTAGGTTTGGGGACTAATTATGAATTTGACTTGAAAAAAATTATTGCTCCTACTTTAAGACTAGATCAACAATTTTTTTATTATATAATGTAATGTAACCAATTTCAAACCTTACTTGTTGAATGGGTGTTATCAATATTATAAATGATTGCAATTAATTAGTTGTCCATGAAAATGTCAGAACACTTGGGTGTAATATAGAAAATTATGCAGTAAATGTAATTAATTTATTTAAAAAGAACATTTACAATTATTATTAAATTCTATTATTTAAAAAAAAAGAGAACATAATTTGGGCTTGTAAATAAATAAATTAATAAATTATTGTCCATTCTTAAAATTTTGCTTTTCAAACATGTCCAATTTGTTTTTAGCCAGCTTCTCTTCCAGCTCTGCCTTTCTTCTTTCCGCTGCCACTTTTAGCAACGTTTCTTCCTCAATCTGAAGCCGGATAGTATGCAGGGCATGTTGCTGCTCGATTGAGTCCTTTATTTTTTTTATACGTAGACTACCCTCTGTTTCAAGATTAACAAGTGTTCGTTTCCGCATCCTTGGATTGGATGCCCTTGCTGGCGTTGAAGATGGGAAAGCTGCCGATGTAAGTGGAACAGCTGGCGATGCAAGTGCAACAGTTGCATCGTCACCTCCATTCTCATCTTCACTTCTTGGTTGGTCATTGATGTATTGCTCCATGCTGTCCCATGGGCATTCTAAAACAACGTCCATGTGTGGAGCCGCCACGCTAACAGCTTCCATGACGGGATCGACATTGTCATCTGGAGAGGGCCCTCCTCCAGTCTTCAACCGGTTGTATTTCACATCCGTTGTTTCCTTCCTCTTCCTACAAAATATATAGATTCATAAAATATTATAACTTTTAAGAAAAAAGTTCACATACCGTTGTTTTAAGTTATTCCATAGCTTTTTCAGCTGCGTTTCACTTCTTTTCGTTGTAACTACATCGGTCTGTGCATTGTATGATGCAGCGATCTTGTGCCACTCTTGTTGCTTCATCTGGATTGTGGCCGCATCGGTTTTTTTATCCTCTACGATTTTGTGGTGGCCAACTAAATTTGCCAACAGCAATTTTTCTTTTACTGTATACGGTATAATTTTACTTTCCATAACGTTTTTTAAAAAGCACTTCAAGTAATGGTAAAAAAAAAATTGAACACCAATAAATTTGTCAACAACTGCACTTGAGAATTGACTGATATCAAAAGTAGAATAAATTGGAATAATAATAATAATAATAATAATAAGAAATCTTTATTTAGCTTTTAGCTAATTTTACATTATCTTAATGCTGCTTATATTTATTTGTACAACTTTTCTTAACTATTAAATCTTAACATTATTTTTCACATTAATTAATTAATTAATACTTAAACATATGTACATGCTTAATTTACAGTTACAGAAAATAACGGGAAAAGAATCATTAAGCTGCCATCAGTCGATACAATACAGAAATACCCAGAATTACAGAAAGGGCTATTTCTAAGAATACAACAATTTAAAAATGGACAAAATTATTCAAACAAGACAAAATTTACCGCCACTTTCAAAATATTATAATATTCAATGCTGACAATGTATCAATGTACAAAGTTACTAGATTTCTCTGATATTCATGATCTTCGCCGAGAATTGCCGAAGTTCTGTTTATGGAATACAACCGTTGCTGAGCAATCGCAAATACTTGAGATCGACTCCGTTGAGTATGTCTCAAGAACAAGTTCGAGATTCGACTATGAGTACGGGCATAAGAGAAGAGAGGGGATTTCGAGGTGGTAGGGGGGGATTTCGTGGAGGGTTTAGGGGTCAGTATAAAAATAGAAACGGGTTAGAGAAGAAAAAGGAAGCGAGGTAACAAAATGTATTCAAAGAGAGGTGGAGACAACATTTCAAAATTACTTCAGGTCATATTAAATGTAAGGTTGCTTCGTTAACGCCGCATCAGTTTCATTGATACATTTTATTTTGCAGGAACAAACAACAATTATTATAGGGGAAGGGAAAAGGGAAAGAGAAGAGGAAGGGGAAAGAAAAGAGGAAGGGGAAGGGGAAAGAGAAGAGGAAGGGGAAGGGAAGAGGGAGTTTAAAAAAAAAAATGTTATACCGTTGTAGTTAATAAACAATTAATTTTTCTGACATGTTTTTATTATTTACTTGTCTTATGACCATTTAAGTATTAGCTAAATATTTGATTAATCACATCTTAATGCATTGATACTAACTTATTGTCGCATAAAAGAATATCCAAATTTATTTGAACTAAAAGGCTTAATGTTTTGTCCAATGTATTGTACTAATTTTGAATCATCGCTTTTTTTTCGACAAGTACAAGCAAGACGATTTCAGATTCAGGTTGAATTTAGGCTATAAACGAACTGTTGGACTTTGACACATTAGGTTTCATTCACATTCGATTCATTTTTAACGCTTTTAAGCATTTAAAAAAAATATTTTTAATTGATTTACAATAAATGTAAATCAGTATACATTTTGTATTTTTTTTCTGGAAAACTCAATTTTGTACAAAGAATTGCTTTTTTATAATAATGATATACTGGTTTAACATTATTCATTCATTATATCTCTGCCGTGCTCCAATGACTTTAGTTATTTATCATGGCCAACTTCATTCATAATCCGCTACGCTACTTATATGGCCGTCCCAATTGACCATAAACGTCGTTCCCAGGTAAACGTCAAAAAAGTACGTCAACTGGCGCTCCCTGTGAAGTATATCAATAACTATATTTTTCAAATTGATAGTTAGTCTCATATTTCTGTTAAACTTTGGACTTGAATAATAATTATTTACCTGTAAAAATAACCAACAGCAATCAACTTCGCTTATGGGAAATTTTTGACGGGTTTGTTGCTTTGCTAAAAAATATTTATACTTTTTCCAAATTCAGTGAAAATTGCGAATTAAATCATGAAGAATATTTGTTATAACTATTCATAAAAATGTTTGGGGAATTTTTCTTAACTTGGACATTTAACTACCATTATTAGTATTAACATGACATTTTTGAACATAAATGACATTTAAAATACATCACTGAGGGCGCCACCTGACGTACTATTTTGACGGCTATTGCGGAAGAAAAACAAATGGGTTTGGTCAGATGAAAATGAAAAGGCGTTCGATGCCCTACGGATAAAATTACAGCAGGAAGTTATGCTGTATCATCCTAATTACGTTTTGGAATTTTTTGTTCAAACCGATGCATCAGATGTTGGTATTGCGGCGGAATTATATCAGGTCGTCGATGACAAGAAACGAATTGTAGCAACTACCAGCAGAATCCTACTCGATAGAGAAAAACTGTGCAATTCCACCGAAAAGGAAGCACTTGCTATCGTTCACTCGTTGCTAAAATGGCGTGTATATTTACTCGAAAGACGATTTACGATCTTCACTGATAGCAGGGCACTCACGTACCTAGCTACCTGCCGGTTAATTACACCCAGAATTAGCAGATGGTGTCTGGCCCTACAAGAATACGACTACACAATTAAATATGTTCCTGGGAAGGACAATTTTATTCCTGACGTCCTTTCAAGAAATCCTTCACAACGGCTGCCCGTTCCTTCCGATCGATGTTTTCGAATTTGTTCTAATCAAGTAAAGTTAGAGGAAACATTCCTACAAGGTTTAAGCAAGAGACCCTCTCCTGTAAGGCAGCAAGACGCCACGCGCGTTTCGCGTCGAGGCCCCTACCACCGTTGGAGTTAAACCAATTAGTGCTTTTGAAGTCCAACCCAGTGTCTTCGGTGCTGGATAAGAAGACCAAGAAATTTTTATTATTATTTGAAGGCCCCTACGAAATTTGTAAAAAGTTGGGGGACTGTACCTACATTTTGCGTTATTCTCACTCTGGTTTAGAAAGAGGTCAATTTCACGTAACACATTTGAAACCTTACCACCAAACCTAGTTGTCCTACTTATATCATATTAATCTGTAAAATTAATTAAATTACGATTAATTTAAGTTATTTAGCGGGGGGTTATGGTGTGATAATGTAATTACTGTATATCTATCTGACATTGTATCAATAAACAGATTACACTTGACCAAGACCACAAAGTTGTATTGTTTCACTACAGTATTTGAAGAAATATTTCTGTGCTGGCTCGGATTAGCTGTTAAAAAAGAAACAACTCTCACCACTTAATTAGTTATTAGTTTTCTCAACTTGATATGTAATTTAAAAACAATTTGTTTCGATTGATTAAAAACGTCTTTACTTGCAATTATTTTAGAGAATTATAATGGAGCGATACTGAATTAATAAACACACATCAGATATTCATGTTCTCTTTGTAATTAACTTAATTTTACAATTTTCATAAGACATCTCATCACTTATCCAATTTTAACACTCCGTTGCTCGCCTGTATTTAGGATTCTAAGGACACTGTGTAACTTATGTGTACTTTTAGCTACCGATGAAGGGTCAAATATAGACTCGAAATATTTAGCGGATGTAAAGAGTTTTCTTTATAAACCCAATGACCACCTGCCCGTTACTTTCTACGGAAACTAATAACATTGGAGAGGTTTCTGCAATAGTCAAGTAAGTTTTTCATTATATTTAGTCTATATGTATAGTCTATTTTATCAAATATAGTTAATAGTACAGCTTAAAGTATTACTTCCTTTTTTATCAATAAACCATAAAGTTTAAAGATGTTCCTTAAGTATATTGTTATATGTTTAAAATAAAATATCTGTATAATCATTTAACTGAAATTTATAATTTAAAATACTTTCTTTTTAAAATATAGAATGACCGAAACAAAACAGGGGATAAGAGATAATGATAATGAAAATCAGAGAGGTCAGAGAGGATTTAGAAGTGAAAGAGGTTATAGAAGTGGAAGAGGATATTATAGAGGTTAGAGAGGAGGTCAACATCAGAGAGGAGGTCAACAGAGAGGGGGTCACAGGAGCGGTCACCGGGGTGGGAGGGGTGTTCGTTTTCTAGGAGCGGGTCGAGGTGGGCATGGGGACGAAGCCACTTGGGGTGTAACACGACGCCAGTTAAGGCGTCAAAATTTTATTGTCAGAGAAGCTCTCTGCCAAATAGCCTTTATTTTAACAAAAGTAAGTTTATAAAGATAATTCTTGTAAAACTGTAATGACACATTTAAATCTTTTACAGGATTACCAACAGCGTAACTCGGGCAGAGACTTCGAATAAATGTTTTAATAAATTAATTCATTAATAGTTACAAGTTGTTTATTATTATTAATACAGTGAACTACAAAAGAATCTTGATCGACTTAAGAAATCGGAAAAAAAATGACATTGATTTTCTTAATTCAGTTAAATTGTATCTGCAGCCCTGCAAGAAATTTAACACTTGTCGGAATACAATTTCTATTGGAAGTCGATAAGAATTTCAATGGGCACAAATGCAAATATTTCACATTTGACATTGAAGCGATAACAAACTATGACACTATAAAAAATTGCTAATAACTTTTTAAAATATACTATCCTAATGTAAATCGCCACGATTACTAAAACCATAACGGAAGCAGTGCTTATCGTATTATTATATTTAAAAAAATATCTACATCGAAAATACGCCACCCTCAACATAACGGGTGGGCTTAAAGTAAGTAGATTTTTTAAAAATCAAGTGCACTGTTTCTCAAACAATTGCATGTGATGTTTGACAAGTGTAACTGAGACACCGAATGTCAGTGTGTGTATTTTGGTATAGTTAATTATTGTGTTTGTATGTCCAATGGAAAAGCGAGTTGATTTTCGTCGTCGTGTGTACAAACTTCCTGGACAACTATCAAAAAAAGAGGTAATAAACCATTTTAAAATAGAAAATGTTGCAAGATCCACTTTATATAAAATCATCAAACGATGGAAAATGGGAATTTCTATTGAGGAAAAACCAAAAAGTGGTAGACCACCCCGTTTGAATCATAGACAACAAAGAGGTGTAACATAAAGGGCTGAAAATAAAGTTGGAGCATCACAACGCAAGTTGGCGGTGAAATATGGCGTTTCTAGGGGTTGCATACGAAATATTTTAAGAAAAAACAACCTTAGATATTACAAACGGAAGCAGACTCCTAAATACACGGCAAAGCAATTAGAAGAAATACCCAAGAAATGTAGAAAATTACGAAGAGAGTTTTTAACAGGAAAAATTTCCATCGTTATGGACGATGAAAAATATTTTTTTTTCACAAACACCGATCTGTCAGGAAACGAGGGTATTACACTAGCAACAAAGAATATGTTCCAAACGACGTCAAATATAAACCAAAATCGAAATTTGAACAAAAAGTCTTGGTCTGGGTGGTCATCTCGGATAAAAGCATTTCTCAACCAGTCATCAGACCTTCGACTGGTCCTGCTATTAACGCTCAGGCGTATCAGCGTGAGTGTTTACCTATTGTTGAGAAATTTGTAAGAACATACCATAAGGATGGAGAATATGTCTTTTGGTCTGACCCACTAGCAGTCATTATGCTGCTACAACTCAAAATTGGTTAAAAGAAAAAAACATCAATTTTGTAGCCAAAGAAGCTAACCCTGTAAATATACCCAAAGCAAGACCTATTGAGGATTTTTGGTCAATACTGTCAAGACTTGTTTATAGTGAAGGCTGGGAGGCTAAATCGGTGAAACAACTGCAAACTAGAATCAAAAAGCAAATCAAAAACGTTAGCCTTGATGTTGTCCAGAACATGATGGCGAAGGTTAAATCTAAGTTAAGAAAAATCGAAGAGGGAGGTCCATTTGCCATTTTATAAATTAAATGAAATAATAGTGTAACTGTTTATTTTTGACTGTAAACGGAATTTTTCATTACGGTTTTGTTATATTATCTATAAACGACAATAAAATAATTCTACTTACTTTAAGCCCACCCGTTATACCGTATCAATCAATTCTTTTTTTGGAAAATTCATATTGCATATGTTATACTCATTTATTTATGTTTTAACAATTGACAGCAATTTACTCTGACATTTGTTACTACAGAAATTATTGTTTCTATTGTCAAAGTCGGGGCCTACTCCGAGAAAACTAGGAAATTCCTACACAACGTTTTAAGAATAAGTAAAATGTAAATATCACAGAAAATATTCATTTTAGGTATAGGTAAGTATTAAGAAAAGTTGAAGAAAAACAAAAATGCAACAAAATGACCTAATAATATACAGGGTGTTCCATTTGAAAAAATAAAGTTATTGATGTTTGAAAATTGGGAAGTTGACACATCTATAAGAAACACCCTGTATAATATAAATTAATTTTGATGTATTTAGACTATGACTACACCTTTTGACTTTGTATGTGCAAAATATCATTTGCCAATTATTATTCATAACGTTGTGCTCTTGACAAGTATTGTACCCTGTTTTTCTGGAAATTCAAAGATTTTTTGAGATAAATTGGCAACGTCGCAAAAAAATAAAAAAAACAAAATACTGTCATATGGAGATTTTCTTGCTGAATTCGATTATGCAAAAATATACTGGGAGTTCAATTTAAAAAAAATACCTTTAGTGACGCCCCACTTTTATGAAACACCCTGTATACTTGAAAATAATTTTAAAACATGCACCTCTAGAAATACTATAAGTTTCAATAAAAACTTTTTTTTATTAAGTTGACATTAAGGGCAATAATGGACTTTATCGCACTAATGGCGCACCCTGTATATACAATTGACAACTTTTTTAATGAAACCATTCAAACTTACAAAAGTCTTAACAATTTCGACTTTTATTTATTAATATTTAAGGAAGACGGTAACATCTCTGGACACTTGCATCTAACATGGTCTGACAAATCGCCCATGGCGACTGAATTCTGTTTAAAAATTGCTAAAATATTATGTATGTTATTATATGTTAGTTACACCGTTGTAAAAGAGTTTTAAACCAAATTAAATACTTTACTACACATTAAATGTCAATACTTGGTACATACAGGGTGCTTTATTAGTGCGTCGGGCTTTCATAGCGCCCCGCCCGTAGGAGATAGAAAAAAAACTTAAATACATAAAGTTATTGGTTTGATAAAGTTGGTTTCTCCTGTTTTTGATTATAGGTTAAATAAACGAAAAAGTTTCTGGTTTTTAAACAGGTTTATTCGTTGCAATTTTTTAAAATGATCCTACATGTTTCGCAGATGTAATTTTATCTGCATCCTCAGGGATATTTTTAAAATTGTTGAAATATTGTTGAAAAATGTTGAATAAGTTAAAATACCATGTTGAAATTGTGAAAAATTGAAATATCTGTTGATTTTTTAAAAAACGTTGAGAAGTAAACTTGAAATTTTTCTTATATTGTATTACGAAGATTAGCTAGGTATTCTTAATTTTAAAACATATTAAAAATTGTTCTTAACTAAATTTTGGACGATACTTTTTGACAAAACACAAAATGACGGCACAAAACACGTTAAAATGTACTGTTAAATGAAAATTGGTTTGAATAGATCTACGTCTTAAAATTATTTTCATCTATACAGGGTGTCCCATTTTTGCGCTATAACAAAAACAAAGATTTTTTTAAATGGAACACCCTGTATATTTTTAGGTCATCGGATGTCATTTTTTAACCTCTACATGAATGTCTGTTTGTTTTTTGATTTAGTGCCAGTGTTGCCAACTTATTATTTTTTTTCCGAAAAATCTTACACAAGCAGGCTTAACTTTAAAAAATCGTAGCCACCTCGTTTTTTAAAATTAAGAAATAAGTTTTAGCAATAATGTTAGTCCAGTTGGGGAGCAACATTTTAAAAATAAAAAATTTAAATTTATTGACACAGGGTGTTCACAAAAAAATGCCAAACTTTCCAAATTTCAAAGTGACATAACTCATTTTCTTCAAATGTAAACACCCTTATTTTATTTTACTATTCGATAGCTTTTTTTCTCCCCTTCAATTTTTATGAGGGGTGTCCTATGTCTAAACCCCGTAGTTGTTGAGATATTCAATACTTTTCAAAAAAGTAGCCATTTAATTACATTTTTATGCACCGAAGTAGGCCGCGCTGATGCAAAACAAGTGCCAAAATGTAAGCAAGTGTCAGTTTGACATTTGAATAAATTTAAAATTTAAGCGTATATTAACTATGTAATAAAATTAATTGTTTTTATTCAAAAACTATGAAAAGTGGCAAATTGAAAATACATAAAAGATAAACGACTACAATAAATGTTCGAAATGAACGATAAAACGAAACTAGTTGGAAATAAAATTAGGTGCAGCGATTGCGCAACACTATTTTATGGACAAAGAGAGTCAGGTTAGAGGTCGGTAAAGTTTTTTTTTTAAAGCAGAATAACGAGGAACGCTAAAACGAAACTAGTTCGAAATAAAACGAGGTGCAGCGATTGCGCCACACTATTTTATGGACATAGAGAGTCAGGTTAGAGTTCGGTAAAGTTTTTTTTTTAAATCAGAATAACGAGGAACGCTAAAACGAAACTAGTTCGAAATATAATGAGGAAGCAATTGCGCAACAATATTTTATGGACAAAGAGAGTCAGGTTAGAGGTCGGTAAAGTTTTTTTTTTAAAGCAGAATAACGAGGAACGCTAAAACGAAACTAGTTGGAAATAAAATGAGGTGCAGCGATTGCGCAACACTATTTTATGGAAAAAGAGAGTCAGGTTAGAGGTCGGTAATTTTTTTTTTTTTAATCAGAATAACGAGGAACGCTAAAACGAAACTAGTTCGAAATATAATGAGGAAGCGATTGCGCTAATATTTTTCTTAGTCCTTAATAAATAAATAAAACAAAATTCTACAGATATTTAAATCTGGCATGAATACGTTTATTATTCACAAATTAATTCAAGTGAAAAATAAGTTCCACTTGTAATTTTAATACTAATGTTATCTATTTTACCAACAATTAATCAACAATTAATCAACAACTATATCAACTTAGGTTATTCAATTATTATGTTTGGAACCGAATGTAGTCGTGAAACAAATTAATGTGACTCATCAAGCTGCCACCGACCAATTTATGTAAATAAGTACCGCATAATTTTTTAATAACTATATGGTTTACACTTTAATTGCTATGAGTTTGTTTTTAACACCATGATCGTATCTCGCTGGGAAATTATCTATTTAGCTTTGTATGTCATAAATATTTGTTATTAGGTACTCGCCTGATTTTTAACAAAATGAATTTGAACTCATGATAGGTCAATCATAATGAAGGACAAAAACAAAACACTGCACAACAATCGTAACATGGTTACCACCACAAGTGTAATCGTTTTACAAATTATGATAAATAATATTAACTAAACACTCCTAGTAACATAAATTAAATTAAACAACATTATTTAATTTTCCAGTATAAATTTTTGCAGTATCCTCCAAAAATGCGTCGAAATAATCCCTCCCATCCTTTTTAACTTTGCATCTCCATAAAAATTCCGCTAAATGTTCTGCCAAATGTTCTTTTCTACTGTGGGTTTCAGGTAATTTTCTCTTAATTTGCCACCATGTATTTTCAATAAGTTGAGTGTGTGCACCAGTTGTGAGATCAACAAAATTTTCTGAATGATTAACTTGTAAATGTTTGTAACCACTTCTTTTAAATTTTCATAAGCTTTCCAGCAACAGGGCCGTTGAGAGGGGGGGGCAGGGGGGGCTACGAGCCCCGGGCCCGGAAGTAATTTGAGGGCCCGGGAGTCAACATATTTTCTAAATTATGGTGTATTAAATATTATCGATCATATTATATTTGATTTTAAAAAAATAAAAAAAAATATCGTTATTAGGACCAAACAACAGCCATTATACATTTATACATATAAAAAATGAAAGATAGTCGAAATAAGCAGTGTACCGGGATGTGGATTCAAATTTGCCGGGCTTGAAGGGGTGGGGTGCAAAAAGTCGCAAACACGAGTTCGCCTGTAGACGCTAGGCCATGTTAAGTTAACAATACTCCAACGTTTTGATTCGTTAAAAGGATTACGACTGTATTTGTTTGTTTTTTGTACTCGTTTATGTCATTATTTGCACGTGAGCGCAGAATTTGCATATGTACGAGCCTGACTCCTGGAACCACTGCCGGTGTTTTTGTTTTTTATTTTTGCTACCGCGTTGAAGTGTTTTTTTTTTTTAAATTATTATTATTATTTATTTGTGATATCCCAGTCCTGTTTGAACATTTTGACTCTGCTTTTAGTGGTAACGTTTCAGTGAGTGTGATCTAGTAAACCCCGTTACAAAATTGTTATCGCCAAAACAGTCTATTCTTCTTCGAATGTAGAATAGTACTCCTAATAACTATTAGCGCTTGCACTAGTGTAGGTTAGTGGGAATAACACGGACCTTAGAGTAAACGGTAAAATTCAGCCCCTTTTTAGTAACTTCAAGATGAATTATCACCATAAGTCCGGGGCGGTAAAAAGAAAAGAAAAAGCTATTAGGGAAAAAAGTAAAACTCAAAATCAAAAAACTCTTGAATCTTTAGGAATAACTCGTTCAAACTTAATAGAAATAAACAGTCATAACGAAAAAAATGAGGAAAATTTAGAGATTGAAACTACTTATATCAACGACAGAAATTACTAGTAAAGAAACTCAGATATCTTTAGAGATTACAGAAGAAAATTTAGACAAATCGACTGCAACTATAACAAGATACCCAGAATTCGAAATTAATAAACATTCTAAGGTTATAGATAAGTGTGATAACCATTTAAAACAACTGTTTGATTTTGACATAGGCGAAATTGAAACTGAAAATTTAACACCTCAACAAATTGAGGAAGCAGTAAGACGTGGACCAGAAAAAATGCCCAATACATTACCCGACGATATACATGGGCGATCGTTTCCTAATAATCTTTTGCAGATGAAATTACCTAATGGAGAAGTAATACCTCGAGACTGGCTTATTTGGAGTAAAAATAAACAAGCACTATTTTGTTTTCCATGTCGATTATTTAGTAATATTTCAACATCGGTAAGATCATATTTTACTTTAAAGTCAGGTTATTCAGTCACAAAAAAATGGAAAAAACTATTTGAAAAAATACCAGAACATCAAAATAGTGTTAACTATAGAGCATGTTATGTCCAGTGGCGGAATTTGGAGAAGACACTAGGTGCAAAGAAATCAATAGATGGTTTACTTTTAAAAAATATAAGAGATCAAGAAGATTATTGGAGACAAATTTTGCAAAGAATTTTAGATGTGACGTTATTTTTAGGCGAAAGAGGACTTGCATTTAGAGGTAAAAACTGTTTGATAGGAGATACTGGCAATGGTAATTTTTTAGGAATCTTAGAACTTATAAGTAATTACGATGGCGTCTTAAAAACACATCTAGAAAAAATTAAACAGTCTCAGTTACTGCATAAGCGAATGCAAGTTCATTATTTATCACCCGAAAGTCAAAACGAATTTATTGATTGTTGTGCTAAATTAGTAAGAGATGCTATTCTTACAGAACGAGAAAACGCCAAATATTACTCAATCGTTGTTGACGCAACCCCAGATTCGGCGCATATTAAACAAACAGTTTTTATTTTAAGGTATATTCATCTTAACACCGAACTAAATAAGTATGAAATCGAAGAAAGATTTTTAGAATTTGTCGATTGCAACAAAAAAACTGGTGAAGCAATAGCAAATATGATTTTAAACACTTTAAAAAAGCACAACATTTCAATAAATGACTGTCGAGGCCAAGGGTATGACAATGGCAGCAATATGAGTGGATCCTATCGAGGAGCTCAAAGTTATATCCTTTAGCCATGTATTCGCCATGTGCGTGTCATAGCTTGAATTTATGTGGAGTTCATGCTGCTGAATGCTGTACCGAAGTCATTACTTTTTTTGGAATTGTTCAAAAAGCATTCAATATTTTTAGTTCTAGTCCTCAAAGATGGGAAATACTAAAAGAAAATATTGGGTGCTCTTTGCATAGTTTATCAGATACCCGTTGGTCAGCCAGAGTTGATGCAATTAAGCCTTTTGCGTTTCATCTACCTGGTATTAAAAAAGCCATTGAAACTATACTGTCTCTAAATCTCACGGCTGAAACGCGTGCTGATATACATGGTATACGAACATACAGGGTGCGCCATTAGTGCGATAAAGTCCATTATTGCCCTTAATGTCAGCTTAATAAAAAAAAGTTTTTATTGAAACTTATAGTATTTCTACACGTGCATGTTTTAAAATTATTTACAAGTATACAGGGTGTTTCATAAAAGTGGGGCGTCACTAAAGGTATTTTTTTTAAATTGAACACCCAGTATATTTTTGCATAATCGAATTCAGCAAGAAAATCTCCATATGACAGTATTTTGTTTTTTTTATTTTTTTGCGACGTTGCCAATTTATCTCAAAAAATCTTTGAATTTCCAGAAAAACAGGGTACAATACTTGTCAAGAGCACAACGTTATGAATAATAATTGGCAAATGATATTTTGCACATACAAAGTCAAAAGGTGTAGTCATGGTCTAAATACATAAAAATTAATTTATATTATACAGGGTGTTTCTTATAGATGTGCCAACTTCCCAATTTTCAA